>JAUIMM010002042.1:0-162962 GCA_031769625.1 Taudactylus pleione
ACCGTCAGGTGGAGATGCTGGATCAGTACCTCCGGGGAGCTTGCCAGCAAGAGGAGGTGGTCTAGATACGGTAGCAACCGTATTCCCTGGCTCCGAAGATGAGCCGCCATGACCGCCATCACCTTGGTAAATACCCTTGGTGCCGTGGAGAGACCAAAGGGTAGAGCCCTGAATTGGTAGTGGTTGTGGAGAATAGCAAACCGCAGAAACCGTTGGTGCGATGTTGCTATAGGCACATGGAGGTAGGCGTCCTGGATATCCAGGGAGACCATAGTCCCCTGGTTCCATCGCCAGTATGATGGAACGCAAAGTTTCCATCCTGAATTTGGGAACCCTGAGAAACCTGTTCAGGGACTTCAAATTGAGGATGGGGCGATGAGAGCCATTGGGTTTCTGTACCAGAAACAGCGTAGAGTAATACCCCATCCCACGTTGAGACTGTGGCACGGGTATAATGACCCCCGCCGTCAGCAAGGCCTCTATGGCTTCCTGAACCTGCAAGGCCTTGGTTTTGTCCTGAGGACTTGTGTAAAAAAACTGGCCAGGCGGCCTGTGCCGAAAAGACAGGGCGTACCCCTGGGAGACCACTTCTCGCACCCAGGCATCCGTGGTGGTATTGTGCCAGCACTGGGCGAATTGAAGAAGTCGGCCTCCCACTCTGGGGTCCCCCGGAGGGAGGCCCGTCCCATCACGCAGAAGGCTTATCTTCTTGCTTGGAAGAAGGGCGCCTAGCACTCCAGGCTTGCTTCTTTGGCTTTGAGGCGGTCTTGGGTGCGGACTGCCTCGGGAAGGACTGACCCTTTGCCTTGCCCTGAACCCGAAAGGAAAGAAAGGCCGAGCTCCGGACCTTAGCAGGTGTAGTAGCTGAAGGGAGGAAGGCTGACTTGGATTTTGCCAGGGTATCTACTATTTTGTCCAGGTCCGGACCAAATAGTAATTCTCCATTAAAAGGTAAGGCCTCCAAGCCATTCTTTGAATCCGCGTCTGCTCTCCAAGACCGCAACCACAAGGATCTACGAGCAGACACTGCTGCCGCCGAAACCCTAGAGGTCAACAGGCTAGCATCCAACGATGCTTCTCCAATGTAGGAGGCGGCGTCTCTCATCTGTCCTAACAACGCCCTCTGGACGTCCGGAGCTTCATCCGTAAACGTGTCCTCCAAGGCGTTGGCCCACCCCTCAATGGCCTTGGCCACCCAGGAGATGGCCATGGACGGCCGGGCTACAGCCCCTGAGAGAGAATAAATAGACTTTAGACAAGTCTCCACCTTCCTGTCCGTAGGATCCTTCAGCGAGGATATAGACGGCAATGGCAAAGTAGCACTCCTGATGAGGCGTGTTACATGGGAATCGACTGCAGGCGGAGTTTCCCATTTCTTACAATGCGCTTCCGGGAATGGATAATTGGACACCAAGCGTTTCTGTGGCAGGAAACGCTTACTGGGTGTCTGCCAGGCCACCGCCATGTGATCAGTCAACTGATCAGACAAGGGGAACGCTGCAGAAGTAACCTTAGCTTTTTTAAAACTAGGATACCTCGACTTGGGAGCAGGTGCCTCATCCTCAATCAGAAGAATAGCCCGCACCGCCTTAACCAGAGCCCGCACATTGATGGAAGACTTAGTGTCTACCTCCTGGACTGAGGCATCTGAGGCTGAGTCATCCTGCACCTCACCATCATCCGAGGACCCCTCAGAATCCGAAAGATGCGCAGCCTGCGCCATGACTGAGCGTTTAGACGCCCTGGAGGGCACGTCACTGCGCAACATCGACTGAAAAGCCGAAGATGCTGCCGCCAAATCTAGGACAGTGTGGGAAAGCGCATCCACCCAGGGTGGAGGAGCTGCCACAGGAGCCTGAAACGGCACCACAGCCTGCTGTGCCACAGGGGTGGACTGAATATACATTGGCAACCCCGCATAGGGACCAACAGGCTGAGACCCCGGGAGAGTCTGCAATAATTGTGGGACACCCGGGGAATGGGGGATGGCAGGCAGGGGCAACGCCCTAGTAGGGGTGGCCAGTCGGGACCGACAGACGGTCCGCGATGGACACCAGCACCTGGGAAAACATCGCCCATGGTGGCTCCTGCGACATGGGAGGTTTAGACAAACCAGGGAGCGCCTGGCACCGTCCGCACAGGCCGTCCTGTGACAAATCCTCCCTATCCACTCCTGCAGAACAGCGCCTGCAGGAGAACAATACCGGAGCCCCGGAGTGCTCAATTTCCTCCTCAGACATGACTTAGGAAGAAAACGTGCGCACTCACCAGTGTGCTGAACAACAGCCCACAATATGGTACTGTGTAGCACACAACTGTATGTGACGGACCTCACAAATACGTGATTTATATAAGTGAAGTCAGTAGAAACACCCTTCCCCCGCACACCTGTAGGGCTTGTAGGAGAAGGAAAGGGATAGGTATAGGTTGACAGTAAGTAGAAATTAGCACAGACAGGCAGCACTAGCAAAAGTCACATACCATGCAGGAAGATATACTCACTGCACCTTTCCACTACAATCAACCTGCCCAGATTCAGTGTCTGGGAGGGCTATAGTGCTGTGTACACTGTCCTTTTGCAGGGGAGAGGTACACAGGGGGACCGGTCCGCGTGCTCCCTGAGAGTATCCGCACTGCCACAGAGAAAATGGCTGCTGGAGACCTCAGAGGAGGAGTGGCCGAGTATCTGCAGCTCAGCGACGCCAGACTCCGTGCTGAAAGGCGCGCTGAGCTGAGGGGAGGAGCCGCTAGACAGGGAAGGCTTCCTCCCCTGGCTAGCATATTTAACCCCCGGGTTGCCGGAATCCCGCTTGCCGCATAATTTACCCTGGTGGTCTAGTGGTCTGGCGGGGTATGCCTCCGCTGGAGGGGGGGGCCCGCCGCCACCGCTAGCGCCCACGGTCTATCCCCTAGACCGGGGGCATGGGACTGCATTTACAAGGAACCACGCGCACCGCCGCTAATCAGCGGTGCGCGGCTTACCTTAATCTCCCCAACGTCTTCCGGCAGCAGTCCCGAGGGAAACCAGAGTCCGGCTAGTACAGACTCTGGCTTCCCCCGCCGCGATCCCCAGTGCAGTACTGGCGCCGCGGCCCCAGCAGGGAGAAGGAGCGGCAGCGTGGGCGTCTGTACAGACAGCCCATCGCTGCCGCTCTGGAGAAAGAAACTATAGTAAAAAAATTAAACTAAGTTAACATAAAAAGCTTTAGGGGGCTGCTCCTGCAGCCCCCCCCCGCAGGGTGACCCGACTCCGGCCGGGCACCATCATAAACTGAGGTGCCTGTGGCTCGGGCGCGGAGTATAGGGGAGGTTGGACCCAAGTGCATCCTGGGAGCAGCTGAAAGCTTTAACTCCGTGGTGCCCGAGGATCCAGGATCCAGCTATACCCCAAGGTCACCCTGTGGACCCTGAAGTAGAAATATATATATGAATATACACATACACACGCACACACAAACACACACACACACAACTCAAACCCCAAGGAGAGATAGTGTAAAGCGGAGTTATTGTACCAACTAGCGCATCAGGAGAGCCAGCAACCAATCGCAGCCTCCTTCTTTCAATATGCTAGGTATCCGACATAAAACTGATAAGAACAGATCCTACCTCTGCTCTTATGGTAAGGCTAAGAAGTGATATCCACATATGGATACGCGTACCTCATACAAATAACAAGAGATATGGTAAGAACTTACCTTTGTTATCTCTGTTTCTACGAAGTACATAGGGTCCACAGGGTTGACCTTGGGGTTATAGCTGGAACAGGATCCATGGGCACCACACAGTTAAGCTTTTAGCTCCCAGGATGCACTTGGGTCCTCCTCTATACCCCGCCCCCGAGCCACAGGCACCTCAGTTGGTAAGCAGCCTAGGCCGGAGGAGAATATGGAACAGAGAGAAGGAAGACTGGAACACACAAGAAACCATACTCACAGCAATAGGAGACGGAAAACCGGTGACCAGCCACACAGCCCATTTGAAGCCAGGTGCGTCAGGGCGGGCGCCCTGTGGACCCTATGGACTTCGTAGAAACAGAGATAACAAAGGTAAGTTCTTACCATATCTCTTGTTTTCTACTTCAGGGTCCATAGGGGGTCCACAGGGTTGACCTTGGGGATGTCCCAAAGCAGTACAACTAAGGGCTGAAAGGAGTACCCGGCGCCCAAAGGATGCATCCTGAGAGGCAAAGGTGTCAAACGCATAGAACCTCAAAAACGTTTGAATTGAAGACCAAGTGGCCGCCCTACACAGCTGAACAGCAGAAGCGCCACGTCTAGCAGCCAAAGAGGGACCCACAGAACGAGTGGAATGAGCCTTAACAGAGGCTGGCACAGGTAAGCCCTCCTGTGCATAAGCCTCACAAATAACGGAACGAAGCCAACGGGCTAACGTTTGTTTGTTGGCAGGCCAACCCCTCTTGTGAAAACCAAAGAGGATAAACAAGGAATCAGACTTCCTAACCGAAGCCGTCCGGTCTACATAAATTCTAAGCGCCCGGACCACATCTAAGGAAGTCTCACCAGCTGAAAGATCAGGGGACTGAAAAGCTGGCACAACAAGTTCCTGATTAATATGGAACTTCGAGACCACTTTGGGCAAAAACTCAGGACGAGTGCGGAGCACCGCTCTGTCCTGGTGAAAAATCAGGAAAGGAGGGCGACAGGAAAGCGCCCCCAATTCAGACACCCTCCTGGCCGAAGCAATTGCCAGGAGAAAAACCGTCTTAAATGTCAGCCACTTGAGCTCCACCGCCTCAAGAGGCTCAAACGGAGGACCCTGCAGGACCCGTAGCACCACCGCCAAGTCCCAAGGAGCCACAGGAGGCACAAAGGGAGGCTGGATCCTGAGAACACCTTGGAAAAAGGTGTGAACGTCTGGTAGTATTGCAATCCGCCGTTGAAACCACACGGACAAGGCGGACACATGAACCTTCAGAGATGCAAGGCGTAAGCCGAGATCCAATCCTGACTGAAGAAATTCCAAGATCCTAGAAACTCGGAACACCTGAGGATCATAAAGTCTGGACTCACACCACTGAAAGTAAGTGTGCCACACTCTGTGATAAATCCGTGCTGAAGCAGGCTTGCGTGCCCTGAGCATCGTACCAATAACCGAACTGGAGAAGCCCCGAGACCTCAAGACGGCTGTCTCAAGAGCCACGCCGTCAAAGACAGCCGACCCAGATCCGGGTAAAGGCAGGGCCCCTGAGACAACAGGTCCCGACGTTGAGGAAGAAGGTACGGAGCGTCGATGGAGAGGCTCCTGAGATCGGAGTACCAAGGACGTCTGGGCCACGCCGGAGCTACCAGCACGAGCATGCCGCCGTCCTGCTTGAATTTCCGCAGAACCCGAGGAAGCAGGGATATCTGAGGAAACAGATACGCCAGGTGAAACGTCCATGTCACCGATAGCGCGTCCACCAGACTTGCACCTGCGTCTCTTGTCCTTGACCCGTAAACGGGCAACTTGTGATTGTGACGGGAGGCCATCAAGTCCAGCTCCGGCAGTCCCCACCTGTCCACGAGTAGCTGAAACACCTCTGGGTGAAGCGACCATTCCCCGGGATGCACGTCGTGACGGCTGAGGAAGTACGCCTCCCAATTGAGGACTCCGGGGATGAAGACCGCCGAGATCGCTGGAATGTGACCCTCCGCCCAAGACAGGATACGAGACACCTCCGACATCGCTGCCTGACTGCGAGTTCCGCCTTGGTGATTGATATACGCCACCGTGGTGGCGTTGTCGGACTGCACCTGTACCGCCCTTCCGTGAAGAGCGGGGCCGGACGACTGCAGGGCCTTGTATACTGCCCGCAGTTCCAGGATGTTGATGGGGAGAAGTGCTTCTTCCGCTGACCAACGACCCTGAAGCGACAAAGAGCCGGTCACTGCCCCCCAACCCCGGAGACTGGCATCCGTCGTGAGCAGGACCCAGTCCGGGATCCAAAATGGGCGCCCCTCGACCAGATGAGCTGTCTGAAGCCACCAAGCCAAAGATAGCCGAACGTCCGGAGACAACACCAGCACCTGAGAGCGGATCCGGTGAGGTAACCCGTTCCATTCTGATAGAATCAGCCCCTGCAGGGGCCGGGAATGGAACTGGGCAAATTCCACCATGTCGAATGTCGACACCATGGACCCCAGAACTCTCATAGCCGAATGGACCGACAGGCGGCAACGGCTCAGGCAACTGCGTATCTGCAGCTGTAGTGAGGCGACCTTCTCCGGAGTCAGGAAGATCCTTTGCTGACGCGAATCCAGCAGGGCTCCCAAATGAACCATCCGCTGTGATGGAATCAGAGAGGACTTTTTCCAATTTATCAACCACCCGTGTGCTTGCAGGCAAGCGATCGTCAGGTGGAGATGTTGAAGCAGTACCTCCGGGGAGCTCGCCAGCAACAGGAGGTCGTCCAGGTACGGCAGCAGCCGTACATTCTGGTTCCGAAGATGTGCGGCCATGACCGCCATAATCTTCGTGAACACCCTCGGTGCCGTGGAGAGACCAAAGGGTAGCGCCCGGAACTGATAGTGGTGTTGAAGGATAGCGAACCTCAGATACCGCTGGTGTGAAGATGCTATCGGAACATGGAGGTAGGCGTCCTGGATGTCCAGGGACACCATGTAATCCCCCGGTTCCATCGCCAGAATGATGGAACGTAACGTTTCCATCCTGAACTTGGGAACTCTGAGGAATTTGTTCAGAGACTTCAAGTTGAGGATAGGGCGATGAGAACCATTGGGTTTCTGCACCAGAAACAGAGACGAATAATACCCCGTCCCTCGTTGTGATAGAGGAACGGGAACAATGACCCCTGCTTTCAGCAAGGACTCTATAGCCTCCTGAACCTGTAACGCCTTGGTCTTGTTCTGAGAAGGACTTGTGCAGAAAAACTGGTGGGGTGGTCTGTGCCGAAAAGACAGGGCGTACCCCTGGGAGACCACTTCTCGAACCCAGGCATCCGTGGTGGTATTGTGCCAGCACTGGGCAAATAGAAGAAGTCGGCCTCCCACTCTGAGGTCCCCCAGAGGGAGGCCCGTCCCATCAGGCCGCAGGTTTATCTTCCTGCTTGGAAGAAGGGCGCCGAGCACTCCAGGCTTGCTTCTTGGGTTTAGAGGCCGTCTTACTCGCAGACTGTCTCGGGAAGGACTGACCTTTCGCCTTACCCTGAACCCGAAAGGAACGAAAAGCCGAACTCCGAACCTTAGCAGGCAGTGCCGCCGAAGAGAGGAAGGCCGACTTGGATTTAGCCAGGGTGTCCACTATTTTGTCCAAGTCCGGACCAAATAGTAATTCCCCATTGAAAGGTAAGGCCTCCAGACCTTTCTTTGAATCAGAGTCCGCTCTCCAGGACCGCAACCATAAGGATCGGCGGGCAGACACCGCTGCAGCCGATACCCGCGAGGTCAGCAGACTAGCATCTAAAGAAGCTTCTCCAATGTAAGAAGCGGCGTCCCTCATTTGTCCCAACAACGCCCGCTGGACATCCGGAGCGTCGTCCGGGAAGGTATCTTCCAATGCATTGGCCCACCCCTCAATGGCCTTGGCCACCCAGGAAATGGCCATGGACGGTCGGGCCACCGCCCCGGAGAGGGAGTAAATAGACTTTAAGCAAGTCTCAACTTTCCTGTCCGTGGGATCCTTCAGCGAGGATATCGACGGTAATGGTAAGGTGGCGCCCCGAGTTAAACGGGTGACATGGGAATCCACCGCCGGTGGAGTTTCCCATTTTTTACAATGTGCCTCAGGGAAGGGGTAATTAGAAGCCAACCGCTTCTGAGGAAGGAATCTCTTACTGGGCGCCTGCCAAGCTACCGCCATATGATCCGTCAACTGATCCGACAGGGGAAACACCGCAGAAGCCACCTTAGTTTTTTTGAAACTAGGAAACTTCGACCTAGGAACCGGTGCCTCATCCTCTATAAGAATAGCTCGCACCGCCCTAACTAGTGCTCGCACATTAATGGACGACTTGGTATCCATTTCCTGGACCGAGGCGTCTGAGTCAGTGTCATCAGGGACCTCCCCATCATCTGAGGAACCCTCTGAGTCCGATACCTGAGCAGCCCGTGTCATGAGTGGGCGTTTAGAAATCCTAGAAGGCATGTCAGTCTGCAACATTGACTGAAAAGCCGAGGAAGCGGCCGCCAAATTTTGCACGGAGTTGGAGAGCACATCCACCCATGGTGGAGGCGTCGCCATAGGGGCCTGAAAAGGTACCACAGGCTGCTGCGGCACAGGGGAAGCCTGTATATACATAGGCAACCCCGCATAGGGACCAACTGATTGAGACCCAGGAGGACTCCGCAATAACTGCGGGACACCCGGGGAATGGGGGATGGTCGGCTGGGGCACCGCCCTAGTAGGGAGAGCAGTCGGGACCGACAGACGGTCCGCAATAGACACCAGCACTTGAGAAAACATCGCCCACGGTGGTTCCTGCGCCAGAGAAGGTCTGGATGGGCCAGGAGCCACCTGACATCGACTACACAGGCCATCCTGTGACAAATCCTCCCTATCTACTCCTGCAGAACAGCGTCCGCAGGAGGCCAACACCGGAGCCACTGAGCGCTCAACCTCCTCGTCTGACATGACAGAATATATTATATATCCGGCACCAGGGTAGAAGTAAAACGCACTCACCGGTGTGCTGAACAACAGCCCACAATATGGCACTGAGTAGCACACAACTGTATGTGACGGACCTCACAAATACGTGATCTATATAAGTGAGGTCAGTAGAAACGCCCCTCCCCCACACACCTGCAGGGCTTGTAGGAGAAGTAAAGGGATAGGTATAAGCTGACAGTAAGCGGAAAATAAGCACAGACAGGCAGCACTAGCAAAAAGTCACATACCATGCAGAGAAGTAATACTCACTGCACCTTTACACTACAGTCAACCTGCCCAGATTCAGTGTCTGGGAGGGCTATAGTGCTGTGTACGCTGTCCTTAATCAGGGGAGAGGTACACAGGGGGACCGGTCCGCGTGCTCCCTGAGATCTGCGCTGCCACTGGGAAAATGGCCGCTGGAGACCTCAGAGGAGGAGTGGCCGAGTAGCTGCAGCTCAGCGACGCCAGACTGCGTGCTGAAAGGCGCGCTAAGCTGAGGGGAGGAGCCGCTAAACAGGGAAGGCTTCCTCCCCTGGCTGGCCATAACCCCAGGGATGCTGGCTTCCCGCTTGCCCCTTTATCCCTGGTGGTCTAGTGGTCCCACGGGTTATGGGGGGGCCCGCCGCCACTGCCAGCAGCCTCCGATCTGTCCCCCGGACCGGAGGCTAAAGGACTGCATTTAAGGCATTCCGCGCGCCGCCGCTAGCCAGCGACGCGCGGCTTACCTGAATCCCCGGCGACTCCGGCAGCAGTCCTGGGAGGTAGACAGAGTCCGGCTAGTACGGACTCTGTCCTCCCGCCGCGATCCCCAGATCAGTACTGGCGTCGCGGCGCCAGTCGGGGATCAGAGCGGCAGCGTGGGCGTCTGTACAGACAGCCCTTCGCTGCCGTCTGTAGTAAAAATAGATTAAAAATAAATAAAATTTAACTTAAAATAAAAAGCTTCTGGGGGCTGCTCCTGCAGCCCCCCTGCGCGGTGACCGACTCCGGCCGGGCACCAGCTTACACTGAGGTGCCTGTGGCTCGGGGGCGGGGTATAGAGGAGGACCCAAGTGCATCCTGGGAGCTAAAAGCTTAACTGTGTGGTGCCCATGGATCCTGTTCCAGCTATAACCCCAAGGTCAACCCTGTGGACCCCCTATGGACCCTGAAGTAGAAATATATATATGTATTACATATACATACACCCACATATATGTACACACATACACACACGTGGCTTACCTCCACTCAGGGAGATGTGCCGCATGTGGCCGTCATTCTGCTACTGCGTAGGGGCAGGATATTTTAGCAGCGTGCTGTCCCCGACTGGTTTTGCATAAAGCGGAAGCATTCAAGGCTCCTGATGCAAAACCACTCATTAACTGAACCTCTCTCCTGCTAGACTGGAGAGGGTTCATGGGAGCACTGATGTTGTTCTAGGTCTACAGTTCCCGGTATTCCCAGGCGGTCGTAGGCTGCTATGGCAGGGTGTGACGGTCATACATCGCTACATTGGGGAGCTGCATTTGGTATAACGTTAAGGCTATTAGCCCTATGCTATAGACTAGCCAATAGGGAAGCCTGCTCAGCCCCGCCAGGAGCTGCGGGATGCAGCGTCTCCTCCTGAGTTTAGATGAGAGCTGCTAATAGCTATTTGGTGGTTTCACTGGGGACTGAACCCAGGACCTGCTGCCTGTAAAGCAGATGTGATAACCACTACACTATGAAACCTCAGGTAGTGCTGCAAGCACAGGGAGTACACACAAACTCCACACAGCAAGGGCTGCGGTGGGATCTGAGCCCACAACGTCAGCGCTGAAAGGCAGTCATGTCAACCATTATCTGTGTTATAGAACAATGATAGCAGAACCACGCTGCTCTATGTCCAGCAGGTCTGCTGTAGCTTTGACTGTGCCTCAGCTGCGTATACTAGCTCGCCCTTTGAAAAGGCAGACGCAGCGCTCCTGTTATGGAGAATGTCGGGCCTCCGCGCGGTGCTTAAGATGATTCTTTGCACTTGCTGCCTGGGGCACATAGACTGTACTGGGGAATACAGGGCAAGAGGGTGCACGGTGCAACGGAGACTCTCCAGCTATCATCGCACCACTCCCCTAACCAGAGACCTGACTCGCAAGCCGTGGTTCTATAATCCGCGGTGCAGCGTCTCCTCCTGTAACAAGAGGAGGGACATTGCAGGTAGACAGGCGCGCTGTAGCGGCGTCTAACGGCGCGCAGAAGATCAACCCGGCGCCGGTGTTCTTTTAAGCACTGGCGCGGTGATTACAGACAGCCGCTGAACGGCTGTTAGGGTGCGTGGTGCATGCGGTGTCCACGTGCCCCCGTCAATGCCGTCGCCGGAGCTTCTACATTACAAGCCCCGGCGCAGCTACAATTATTTGTACAGGGAAGCTCCTGCTAGTGGCGGGTGTTTAGCGCGCCTACCGCAGCTACCCCTCCTGCTCCCCATCTGGGGAGGAGGACCCGGACTGCGGCCTGTCAGCGCTGCATTGACCTCGCTGCAGTGCAGAGCACTGAGGGGGAGAACCCGCCTTAACGCTGAGCCACAGACGCTGTTACAAATGGCACCGCTGAAATGGCGGGCTCAACAGTGACCGCTAGCGGCATGTCACTGAGCCCAGCTAACGTCCACTGATCCTGCTAATCAGGAGCAGTGGTCATATTTACGGACTGCTGCGGCCGGGATGCTGGGCTGAGGGGGCGGCGTGGAACCCAGACACATGCCGGTGTCAGCAGTGGCGGGTCCTCGCAGGGTCGGATGACTCCATTATGTGTGCCCCCTCCTTAGGGTCACCGGACACAGGCTGCAGTAGCCGTGTGGTGCCCTTCCCGGCGGCTCCCACGTAGCAGGCAGACTGCCACAGTAAGCAGCCTGCCTGTCCTCGGTGCTTGTAATAATAACTAAATATGAGAAAGGCTGGAGACAGCCTGATGTGCGACCAGCTCTCTCGGGCACATTCTAAAAACTGGGGCTGATGGGGCATAGAGGGGGAGGAGCCAGTCACACTTCTAGATTATTTCAAGTGCCAGGCTCTGCTCTACCACCGTCTATACCCCACTATCTTGAACTCCAGTGTCCCCTAGTGGATGAAGGAGAAAGTGGGATGTACCCTCCACCACTTAACTAAAGCAAAGAAGCTAGAAAATCCTGCAACTTTCAGCAATGGCGGACCACGTCTGTCAAACTATACCACTTGCTGCTGTAAAACTATAAATATAGTATACACTCCCAACAGCAATGAGTGCCATAAATGTCACACAGCTCTCAAATATATAAAACTGGGTGCTCCTGACAGGAATGACACTTTCAGTTATACAGTCCCTGCTGTGAGCTTTTTGTTAAGAAAGATGGTTAATATATATTTTAGCATGGTGAACTAGACAAACCATGTTCATTCTCAAGGAAGAATTAAGTGCAGCATTAAGGTGCCCATAGCCACAGCTATAACACAAATTGTTGCCTGGAGTCTGTTCTGCTTTGTAAACACACAAGCCTTGGGTGTGTTAGCTGTGGATCTGTAGGTCATTGTATTCTTGTCTGCAGTCACTTTTTCCTGACAAATACAAACTACAATAAAAATTATGCTTAAACAGTGTTTGATGCTTTAACAGGCTAGAAAATCTTTTTTAAGTACACCAGAAATTCTGCCATCAAAAGCTCTTATGAACTCCCTTTTGATGTACAGTAGGCTTTCTGTTCTGACTCAAATAGTGTGTATTTTCCAATACAAATTTCTAATATTAGGAAAAGTACAAAAGTTATTACACTCAACTATTTTATCTACAGTATGTCAGTGTTCTCACATTAAAACAAAGATACAAAAGATAAATGGGCAACAAGACAGGAACATAAAAATAAATTTCATATGGCTATATGAGAATCAGGAAACAATAGAATTAAAAAATACTTTTTTACAGCTGGATTAAACTCAAAATCTTTACATCAAGAGCCAATGACTAATACAAGCATCACGTGCTTGGCAGATATAACCTATATAACCAAATACTTCGATAACTTCAGAAGAGAAAGATAGAAGTTGGGGAGGAATGTAATTGTCTCCAATTTTGGAAAATCTGCAGTTTCCTGGTGTGTAGCAAACCACTATAAGTAATACAGGCTACATTACTAAAATTTGCAAAATACAGATGTGTCCACATTCATCTATCCACCGCGTGCTAAAAGTCACGTTACACAACGCTGAGCGTCTTTTCGTGCAACCTTATCCCTTAAAATTCGTCTTATACACAAAGCGATGAGAATAGGACACACAGCTGTTGTTGATTAAAGTGATATGCGGCATGTCTAGAGCCTGTGTGCGACTGCAGGTGTATCTGCATGCAAAATGCTATGTTACAGTGTGACACTCTTAACTTAGTATATTGCATGCAGATACACCCACAATTGAACACAAAAGATAAATAATTCACATATAATTTTAATCAGCAGAAGCTGCTTGTGTGTCCTATATGCATTGCATGAAAAGATGCATGGCGCAACTAGAATGGCTGTTTAATGCGCAAGGAGGCTAGATCAGTGGCGGAACCCCTGCACCCTCCATTTGCCGGGCGCCCGCTGAGTGTGTTGCCAGCGGGCGCCCGACTCCTGTCCTCCTGGCGGTAGCCGGAGGACGGAGCTCCCTCCGTCTTCCGGGTCCCGCAGTGTACTATGGGAGTGATGTCATAACGTCACTCTCATAGTGCCGAGGAGCGGACTCCGGGGACGGAGCTCAGGAGTGAGCTCCGTCTTCCGGGTCCCGCAGTGCACTATGGGAGTGACGAAATGACGTCACTCCCATAGTGCCGAGGAGCAGACACCAGGGATGGACGGCAGCAGCACTGGAGCGGGGGATAAAACAAGAGATATGGTAAGAACTTACCTTTCTTATCTCTGTTTCTACGAAGTCCATAGGGTCCACAGGGTTGACCTTGGGGTATAGCTGGATCTGAATCCACGGGCACCACGCAGTTAAAGCTTTGCTGCTCCCAGGATGCACTTGGGTCCGTCCTCCTCTATACCCCGCCCCCGACCACAGGCACCTCAGTTGGTAAGCAGCTAAGGCCGGAGAACACCCTGGAAAAAGGTGTGAACATCTGGCAGTGTAGCAATCTGTCGTTGAAACCACACGGACAAAGCAGACACATGAACCTTCAGAGAGGCAAGACGTAAGCCGAGGTCCAAACCTGATTGAAGGAACTCCAAGATTCTGGAAACCCGGAACACCTGAGGATCATAGCTTCTGGATTCACACCACCGAAAGTAAGTGTGCCACACCCTATGGTAAATCCGTGCGGAAGCAGGCTTGTGTGCCCAAAGCATGGTACCAATGACCGAACTGGAGAAACCCCGAGACCTCAAGACGGCTGTCTCAAGAGCCACGCCGTCAAAGACAGCCGACCCAGATCCGAGTAAAGGAAGGGCCCTTGAGACAATAGGTCCTGACGCTGAGGAAGAAGGTACGGAGCGTCGATGGAGAGGCACCTCAGATTGGAGTACCAAGGACGTCTGGGCCACGCCGGAGTTACCAGCACGAGCGTGCCGCCGTCCTGCTGGAATTTCCGCAGAACACGAGGAAGCAGGGATAACGGAGGAAACATACGCCAGGTGAAACGTCCATTTCACCGACAGCGCGTCTACCAGACAGGCGCCTGCGTCTCTTGTCCTTGACCCGTATACGGGCAACTTGTGATTGTGACGGGAGGCCATCAAGTCCAGCTCCGGCAGCCCCCACCTGTCCACGAGTAGCTGAAACACCTCTGGGTGAAGCGACCATTCTCCGGGATGCACGTCGTGACGGCTGAGGAAGTCCGCCTCCCAATTGAGGACTCCGGGAATGAAGACTGCCGAGATCGCAGGAATGTGACACTCCGCCCAAGCAAGAATGCGAGACACCTCCGACATCGCTGCCCGACTGCGAGTTCCTCCTTGGTGGTTGATGTACGCCACCGTGGTGGCGTTGTCGGACTGCACCTGAACCGCCCTTCCGTGAAGAGCGGGGCCGGATGACTGCAGGGCCCTGTACACTGCCTGCAGTTCCAGAATGTTGATGAGAAGAAGAGCTTCTTCCGCGGACCAACGACCCTGAAGCGATAATGAGCCGGTCACTGCCCCCCAACCCCGAAGACTGGCATCCGTCGTGAGCAGGACCCAGTCCGGGATCCAAAAGGGGCGCCCCTCGAGCAGATGAGCCGTCTGAAGCCACCAAGCCAAAGACTGCCGAACCTCCGGGGACAACACCAGCAACTGAGAGCGGATCCGGTGTGGTAACCTGTTCCATTCCGATAGAATCAGCCCCTGCAGGGGGCGGGAATGGAACTGGGCAAATTCCACCATGTCGAATGTCGACACCACGGACCCCAGAACTCTCATAGCCGAATGAACGGACAGGCGGCAACTGTGTATCCGCAGCTGGAGGGAGGAGACCTTCTCCGGAGTCAGGAAGATCCTTTGCTGACGAGAATCCAGCAGGGCCCCCAAATGAACCATCCGCTGAGATGGAATCAGGGAGGACTTTTTCCAATTTATCAGCCACCCGTGCGCTTGCAGGCAAGCGATCGTCAGGTGGAGATGTTAAAGCAGTACCTCCGGGGAGCTCGCCAGCAACAGGAGGTCGTCCAGATACGGCAGCAGCCGTACATTCTGGTTCCGTAGATGTGCGGCTATGACCGCCATAATCTTCGTGAACACCCGCGGTGCCGTGGAGAGACCAAAGGGTAGCGCCCGGAACTGATAGTGATGTTGAAGGATAGCGAACCTCAGATACCTCTGGTGCGAAGGTGCTATCGGAACATGGAGGTAGGCGTCCTGGATATCCAGGGACACCATGTAATCCCCCGGTTCCATCGCCAGAATGATGGAACGTAACGTTTCCATCCTGAACTTGGGAAATCTGAGAAATTTGTTCAGAGACTTCAAGTTGAGGATAGGGCGATGAGAACCATTGGGTTTCTGCACCAGAAACAGAGAAGAATAGTACCCCGTCCCTCGTTGTAATTGAGGAACGGGAACAATGACCCCTGCTTTCAGCAAGGACTCTATGGCTACCTGAATCTGTAAGGCCTTGGTCGTATCCTGAGAAGGACTGGTGCAGAAA
The DNA here is from genome assembly GCA_031769625.1 of Taudactylus pleione. Taxonomy (NCBI): domain Eukaryota; kingdom Metazoa; phylum Chordata; class Amphibia; order Anura; family Myobatrachidae; genus Taudactylus; species Taudactylus pleione. The sequence continues at coordinate 15,705 of JAUIMM010002042.1, forward strand.
AACTGGTGGGGCGGTCTGTGCCGAAAAGACAGGGCGTACCCCTGGGAGACCACTTCTCAAACCCAGGCATCCGTGGTGGTATCGTGCCAGCACTGGGCAAACAGAAGAAGTCGGCCTCCCACTCTGGGGTCCCCCAGAGGGAGGCCCGTCCCATCAGGCAGAGGGTTTATCCTCCTGCTTGGAAGAAGGGCGCCTGGCACTCCAGGCCTGCTTCTTGGGCTTAGAAGCGGCCTTGGCCACCGACTGCCTCGGGAAGGAATGACCTTTAGCCTTGCCCTGAACCCGAAAGGACCGAAAGGTAGAGCTCCGTACCTTGGTAGGTGCAGAAGCCGAAGGGAGGAAGGCTGACCTAGACTTAGCCAGCGTATCCACAATTTTGTCCAAGTCTGGACCAAAAAGCAACTCCCCATTAAAAGGTAAGGCCTCCAGTCCCTTTTTGGAGTCCGCGTCAGCTCTCCAAGACCTCAGCCACAAGGACCGACGCGCCGATACAGCGGCAGCCGACACCTGAGAGGTCAGCAGGCTCGCGTCTAACGAAGCTTCCCCAATGTAGGAAGCCGCATCCCTCATTTGTCCTATCAACGATTTCTGGATCTCCAGAGCATCTTCCGGAAAGGTATCCCCCAAAGCGTTGGCCCAGCTCTCGATGGCCTTAGCCACCCAAGAGATGGCCATGGACAGACGGGCCACCGCCCCCGAGAGAGAGTAAATAGACTTTAAACAAATCTCCACTTTCCTGTCCGTGGGATCTTTCAGGGAGGAGATAGACGGCAGAGGCAGCGTACCGCTTTTAATTAAAGCGGGTAACGTGGGAATCCACCGCAGGCGGAGTTTCCCACTTCCTGCAATGAGCCTCAGGAAACGGATAGTTTGAAGCCAACCATTTCTGCGGTTGGAATCTCTTGCTGGGCAACTGCCAGGCCCCTGCCATATGATCCGTTAACTGGTCTGACAGGGGAAAAACCGTCAAAGTCACCTTGGCCTTTTTAAAGTTAGGGTACTTTGACCTGGGAGCTTGCACATCCTCCTCAATATGAAGGATGGCCCCGCACCGCCCTAACCAATGCCGGCACATTAATGGAGGACTTAGCCTCCACCTCCTGGGCCCCGGCATCAGAGTCAGAGTCTTCATGGATCTCCCAGTCATCCGAAGACACATCCGTGTCCGTAAACTGAGCCGCCAGTGAAGCCGGAACGGGTCGCTTGGACGCCCGTGGGGGCAAATCACTGTGCAACAGATTGAAAGGCCGATGACGAAGCCGCCAGGCTCTGAACAGAGCTGGAGAGGACATCCACCCAGGGAGGGGGCACCTTTGAGGATACCCCTGAAACGGCACCATGGACTGCTGCGGCACCGTGGGAGATTGCACAAATACAGGAAAACCCGCATAAGGACCCACAGTCTGAGACCCGGGCGGAAACTGCACCAGACGCGTCACACCTGGGGAACGGGGGATGGTAGGCTGGGGCAACGCCCTAGAAGGGGCCGCAGTCGGGACCGCAAGCCAGTCCGCAATCGACGCCAGCACCTGCATAAACATCGCCCACGGAGGATCCTGCGCCACCGGGGGTTTAGAGGGACCAGGCACCAGCTGGCACCGCCCGCACAGACCGTCCTGAGACAAATCCGCCCGTCGACCCCTGCCGAACAGCGACGGCAGGAAAACGACACAGGAGCCTCGGAGCGCTCATTCTCATCAGACAGGACACAAACTTTTTGCAGTAAACGTGTATCACCGAAACGAGGTAAGGCGTACAACACCCACGCACTCCCAGGTATGCAACACAAACAGCCCACAATCTGGTACTGCGTAGCACACCGCTGTATGTGACGGACCTCACAAATACGTTGATCTATAAAAGTGAGGTACACAGAAAGAACACCCCTCCCCCACGCACCTGCGGGCCGTAGAAGGAAAGGGATAGGTAAAAAGCTGACAGTAAGTAGAAAAAGCACAGACAGCAGCACTAGCAATAGTCACATACCATGCAGAGAAGTATACTCACTGCACCTTCAGCTACAATCAACCTCCCAGATTCAGTGTCTGGGAGGGCTATAGCTGATCAGGGGAGAGGTACGCAGGGGGACCGGTCCACTGGAAGCTTGCCTGGGAGCTCTGCGTTGCTGCCTGGGAAGATGGCCGCAGGAGATCTCTGAGGAGGAGTGGCCGAGAGAGCACAGCCCAGCGACGACAGCACGCTTGAGAGAAGGCGCGCTGGGCTGAGGGGAGGAGCCGCTCAAGCAGGGAAGGCTGCCTCCCCTGCTAGTAATGGAACCCCAGGGACGCCGTTCCCTGCCGGCCTTACACCCTGGTGGTCCAGCGGTCACGCGGGGTATTCCTTTGCAGGGGGAGCCCGCCGCCGCTACTAGCGCTGCCGGTCTGTCCCCAGAGACCGGCGGCATAAAGACTGCATTTACTTCCCCCGCGCGCAGCGCTGACAGCGCTGCACGCGGCTTACCTTGCCCCTTGCGTCCGGCAGCAGTCTGTGGGAGGTCCCGGAGCCACGCTAGCACTGACTCCGGGGTCCCGCTGCGATCCCCGGATCAGTACCGGCGTCGCAGCGCCAGCGGGGCTTGTTGGAGCGGCAGCATGGACGTCCAGATGGACAGTCTTATGCTGCCGCTCTGAAGATAGTAAAAATAAAATAATAAAATCTTCTTTAAAAAATGTAAATAAAGCTTAGGGGCTGCTTATGCAACCCCACTGCGCCAGGGTGACCCGACTCCGGCCGGGCACCAGCTAAAACTGAGGGGCCTGTGGTCGGGGGCGGAATATAGAGGAGGACGGACCCAAGTGCATCCTGGGAGCAGCAAATCTTTAACTGCGTGGTGCCCGTGGATCCAGATCCAGCTATACCTAAAGGTCAACCCTGTGGACCCCCTATGGACCCTGAAGTAGAAAGGTAAGTTTTTTTTTTTTGTGTGTGCCCGCGAGCGGTGGGGGCCATCACTACTGGGGGCCACTACAGGGGCCTCGCTACTGGGGGCCACTACAAGGGGCCTCGCTACTGGGGGCCACTACAAGGGGCCTCGCTACTGGGGGCCACTACAAGGGGCCTCGCTACTGGGGGCCACTACAAGGGGCCTCGCTACTGGGGGCCACTACAAGGGGCCTCGCTACTGGGGGCCACTACAAGGGGCCTCGCTACTGGGGGCCACTACAAGGGGCCTCCCTACTGGGGGCAACTACAAGGGGCCTCACTACTGCAGAGGGGGACCATTACTGGGGAGCACTACATAGGTGGACCACTACTGGGGGCATTATATAAAAGGAACTGCATAAGGGGGGCGGCGACAGCTGGGGCTGGCATAGGTGCTGGGGGGTGGTACATTTTAGTTTGGGGGGGACCAACATTTATCTTGCCTCCGGGCACCTGGGATGAAGTCACGCCACTGGGCTAGATGTATGTGGACACATCTGTGGACTTTAACAAGAGTCGCTAGCCTGATTTTTTTTTTATGTTAGAAATACAAATCAGCAGATGTAATAAGCACATTATACAAAAATCATTACGAATAGGACAATAAATAGGGGTGGTTATGAAAAGTGGAGCTGTCTGGCGTGTCATAAAAGGTAAAAAAAAACAAAAAAAAAAAAACATACACCTCTCGAATAGGTTTTTGAATTCAGCATTGGGGTGCATTCTCTTATGACATGATAACCAGGAAAAATATGAGATATGGTAAGAACTTACCCTTGTTATCTCTATTTCTACGAAGTCCATAGGGTTCCACAGGATACCTTGGAGTATAGGTGTGACGTCAGTCATCGGGCACCAAAGAGTTAAGCTTTCAGCCTCCCAGGATGCACTAGGTCCCCCTCCTATACCCCGCCCCCGAGCCAAGGCATCTCAGTTAGTTACCAAGCCATAGGCCGGAGGAGGAGAAGGAAGAGAGAGAACAAAGATCTGGACACATACAAGAATCACATTCTCACCAGAGGGAGACGGAAAACCGGTGACCAGAGCAAAGCCCATCTGCAGCACAGGTGCGACAGGGCGGGAGTCCTGGGGAACCCTATGGACTTCGTAGAAATAGAGATAACAAGGGTAAGTTCTTACCATATCTCATATTTTCTACTTCAGGGTCCATAGGGTATCCACAGGATACCTTGGGGATGTCCCAAAGCAGTATCCTTTAAGGGTGGGGACGCTCCTGTGCAGAAAGGAGAATCCGCCGCCCGAAGGAAGCATCCTGAGAGGCGAAGGTGTCAAACCTGTAATACCTCACGAAGGTATGGACAGAGGACCATGTAGCAGCCTTGCAGATCTGGACTGCAGAGGCACCACGTCGAGCTGCCCACGAAGGACCCACAGACCTAGTGGAATGAGCCTTCACAGAAGGAGCCATACGGATCCAGGCTGCCAAAGTTTGCTTTGAAGCAGGCCAACCCTTTTTACGGAAGCCATAGAGGACAAACAAAGCGTCCGACTTCCTAAACGAAGAAGTGCGGTCAACATAAGTCCTTAAGGCACGCACAACATCCAAAGAGGCCTCACCCACGGAAAGACCCGGTGAGTTAAAGGCCGGAACAACGATTTCCTCGTTAACATGAAACTGGGAAACAACTTTGGGAAGAAACTCGGGCCGAGTGCGGAGCACTGCCCTGCTCCCATGAAAAACCAAGAAAGGGGGTCTACAAGAAAGAGCCCCTAACTCAGAAACACGTCTGGCCGAAGCTATGGCCAGAAGGAAAACAGTCTTAGCTGTTAGCCATTTAAGATCCACTGAGCCCAGTGGTTCAAACGGCGGTCCTTGGAGAGCCCTCAGGACCACAGCCAAATCCCAAGGCGCCACAGGTGGAACAAAGGGCGGCTGAATGCGGACAACACCTTGCATAAAGGTGCGCACATCCGGGATTGTAGCAATCCTACGGTGAAACCAGACAGATAGGGCCGAAACCTGTACCTTCAAAGAAGCAAGGCGAAGCCCATGATCTATTCCCGCTTGTAGGAAGGCGAGAATCCGAGACAGACGAAACTCCCGTGGTGCATAACCTCTCGGTCGACACCACTGGAAGAACGTATGCCACACGCGATGGTATATCCTCGCGGAAGACGGTTTCCGAGCTCGCAACATGGTACGCACCACAGAGCTGGAAAACCCCCGGGACCTCAGCATGGCCGTCTCAACAGCCACGCCGTCAAAGACAGCCAAGTCAGGTCCGGGTGAAGACAAGGACCCTGAGACAGAAGGTCCGGTCATAGCGGCAACCGCAGAGGACTGACCACGGACAGACCCTGAAGGTCTGAGAACCAGTGCCGTCTGGGCCACGTGGGAGCTATCAACAGGAGCGTCCCTCCTTCCTGTTTGAATTTCCGGATTACCCGTGGAAGAAGGGAGACCGGAGGGAACAGGTATGCGAACCGGAACGTCCACCGGACGGACAGAGCATCCACCAGAGACGCCCCTTCGTCTCTTGTGCGAGACCCGTACACCGGCAACTTGTTGTTGTGCCGGGACGCCATGAGGTCGATCTCTGGAAGACCCCACCTGTCCACCAGCAGTTGAAAAACGTCCGGGTGCAGGGACCATTCCCCCGGATGAACGTCCTGGCGACTTAGAAAGTCCGCCTCCCGATTTAGCACTCCCGGGATGAAGACCGCTGATATGGCCGGAAGATTGCGCTCCGCCCAAACCAGGATCCGAGAGACCTCTACGAGAGCCGCCCGACTGCGGGTTCCTCCTTGCCTGTTTATGTAGGCCACGGTGGTAGCGTTGTCCGACTGGACCTGTACCGGGTGACCCTGGAGAAACCGATGTGCCTGCTGGAGAGCATTGAAGACCGCACGGATTTCCAAGATATTTATGGGAAGCTCCGCTTCTGTCGGCGTCCACCTGCCCTGGAACAAGTGTGGACCCAAAACCGCTCCCCAGCCCCGAAGACTGGCGTCCGTTGTCAACAGGACCCAATTTGGAACCCAGAACGGGCGTCCCTTGTTGAGGTGGGTCGTCTGTAACCACCAAGCAAGGGACAGGCGAACTTCCGGGGTGAGCACAATCGTCTGGGACTTGAGACTGAGGCAGCCCGTTCCACTTGGACAGGATCAGGTGCTGCAGAGGTCTGGAGTGAAACTGGGCGTATTCCATGTCGAACACCGACACCATGGAGCCCAGTAACCTCATCGCCGCTCGGCGGCTGTGCAGACAACTGCGCACCCTTGACTGTAAAGCAGAGATCTTGTCCTCCGTCACGAAGATCCTTTGCTGTCCCGAGTCCAATAAGGCTCCAAGATGCAGAATCCTCCGAGACGGGATTAGAGTGGACTTCTGCCAGTTGATTAGCCAGCCGTGCCGTTGCAGCAGTGCAATGGTCAGGTCCAAGTGGCGTAACAGGAGCTCTGGAGATCCTGCCACCAATAACAGGTCGTCCAAGTACGGCAACATGCGGACTCCCTGCAGCCGCAGAGAAGCCGCCATGACCGCCATCACCTTGGTGAAAACCCGTGGTGCTGTCGCCAGGCCAAAAGGTAACGCCCGAAACTGGAAGTGGTCGCTGCGGATTGCAAACCTGAGGAACTGTTGATGGCGCAAAATAGGGACATGCAGGTAAGCGTCCTGTATGTCCAATGACACCATGTAGTCCCCAGGATCCAGCGCCAGAATGATGGACCGTAGGGTCTCCATCCGAAACTTCGGTACCCGCAAAGACCTGTTGAGTGCCTTGAGGTTGAGAATCGGACGATACGACCCATTGGGTTTCTGTACCAAAAAAAAGATTTGAATAGAAACCCTGGCCCCTCTGGGAGAATGGAACAGGCACTATAACTCCAGCCTGGAGCATAGTGTGCAACACCTTCCGCAGCTCCGTAGCCTTGTTCCGGTCTGATGGTAAACCCGTGGTGAAGAATCGAGCCGGGGGTCTGTGCCGGAAGGAGAGGGCGTACCCGTGGGAGACCACCTCCAGAACCCAAGTGTCTGTCGTAGTGGTCGACCAACACTGGGCGAACTGCAGCAGGCGGCCTCCCACCCTGGGATCCCCCAAAGGGAGGCCCGGACCGTCAGGCCGCAGGCTTGTCATCTGGCTTGGGGGCCGGACGTCTGGTACTCCATGTCTGCTTCCGGGGCTTGACCGATTTCTTAGGGCCAGCCTGTCGAGGAAACGACTGTGGTCTGGGCCTGCCCTGGGCCCTAGATGACCGAAAGGACGATGGTCCAGAACCAGAAGGTGCAGCGGCCAACGGGAGACAAGCCGATTTGGCTGCCGCCAGCGTGGCCACAATCTTATCCAGATCCGGACCGAAGAGAACTTCTCCGGTAAACGGCAACGCCTCCAGACACTTTTTGGAATCTGCGTCCGCCTTCCAGGATCGCAGCCACAAGGTGCGACGAGCAGCTACCGCTGCTGAAGAAATCCTAGACACCAGAGTACTAATGTCTAGGGCCGCCTCGTTGATGTAGGTGGCCGAATCACGGAGATTGCCAATCAACTCTGCCTGTTCGGCCGGACAGTCGGAATCAAAAGAAGCCTCTAATGAATCCGCCCAGCGCTCCATCGCTCTGGCAACCCAGCAAATGGCCATAGCCGGCCGTGCTGCCCCCCCCGCAAGCGAATAAGCGGACTTCAGGCAGATCTCCACCTTGCGGTCCGTAGCATCCTTAAGGGAGGACATGGATGGCATCGGCAATGTGGCACTACGGACAAGACGGGTCACGTGAGAATCCACCTGTGGAGGGGATTCCCACTTTGCAAAATAATTATCCGCGAACGGATAAGCCACCGCCAGGCGTCTCTGCGGCTGGTATCTTTTGCCAGGCTGTTTCCACGCCTCCTCTAAATGGTCCACCAACTGACCCGAAAGAGGAAAGACTGTGGCATCGCCCTTCACATCTTTGAAAAAGGCATACTTAGATTTAGCCGCTGGGGGAACTTCGTCCTCAATCACAAAGGCTGTGCGGACCGCCCGAATAAGTCCAGGAATATATACTTTGGACTTAGCATCAGCGTCCTTAGCATGGAGAGGTTCCTGATCGTAAGGATCCAGAATCTCCCCATCATCAGACGTCCCCTCGCCATCCTCATAAGAAGCCGACAGAGACGTCACCGGCCGTTTATGCGGCCGCATCACAGACTCCACTTGCAACACATCCGACAAGTGCTGTACAGAACTCGTCAGGGAGTTAACCCACGCTGGCTCCTGAGAAACCGGGAGCGGGGAAATAGGGAGACTGTGGGGTACCACCAATTGTCGTGGGAAACCCTGCATGGGTGACGACACCACTGACTGCTGGGACAAACCCATCGGTGTAAACGCGGGCTGCGGAGCTAACTGGCCCACTAAGGCTGTAAGCGCTTGAGCGAAACAAGCCCAGGGCGGCTCCTGTACCGGTGCAGTAACCGTAAGAGGCCGCGCCATAGACAAACACTGCCGGCAGAGACCCTCCGCGCTACCCTCCCCCTCCGCTAACGGTACTTTACATGTAGTACACTGTAGCCGGAGGGGAAAATCACTTTCAGACATGATGGCACCACGTATGTGACCCCTCTCACCAATTATATATTTAAGAGGCGAGAGACCACTCGGCAGCACCGCACCGCAAGGGCTTAGCAGAAAAAACAAGAGAAATGGTAAGAACTTACCTTTGTTATCTCTGTTTCTACGAAGTCCATAGGGTCCACAGGGTGACCTTGGGGTATAGCTGGATCCTGGGGCACCACGGAGTTCAAGCTTTCAGCTGCTCCCAGGATGCACTTGGGTCCAACCTCCCCTATACCCCGCCCCCGAGCCACAGGCACCTCAGTTGGTAAGCAGCCCAGGCCGAAGGAGGAGACGAAACAGAGAGAAGGAAGACTGGAACACACAAGAACCATACTCACAGAAATGGGAGACGGAAAACCGGTGACCAGTCACAGAGCCCATATGAAGCCAGGTGCGTCAGGGCGGGTGCCCTGTGGACCCTATGGACTTCGTAGAAACAGAGATAACAAAGGTAAGTTCTTACCATATCTCTTGTTTTCTACTTCAGGGTCCATAGGGGTCCACAGGGTGACCTTGGGGATGTCCCAAAGCAGTCCAACTAAGGGCGGGGACGCTCCTGTGCTGATAGGAGAACCCGGCGCCCAAAGGATGCATCCTGAGAGGCAAAGGTGTCAAACGCATAGAACCTCAAAAAGGTCTGAATGGAAGACCAGGTGGCCGCCTTACAGAGCTGAACAGCAGAGGCGCCACGGCTAGCAGCCCAAGAAGGGCCCACAGACCGAGTGGAATGAGCCTTAACAGAGGCTGGAACAGGTAAACCCTCCTGCATATAAGCCTCAATAATAACAGAACGGGCTAGAGTCTGTTTGTTGGCAGGCCAACCCCTCTTGTGAAAACCAAAGAGGATAAACAAAGAATCAGACTTCCTCACAGAACTAGTCCGGTCCACATAAACCTGGAGTGCCCGGACAACGTCTAAGGAAGTCTCCCCAGCCGAAAGATCAGGCGACTGAAAGGCTGGTACAACAATTTCCTGATTAATGTGGAACCTGGAAACCACCTTAGGCAGGAACTCAGGACGAGTGCGAAGCACCGCTCTGTCCTGATGAAAAATCAGAAAAGGGGGACGACAAGAAAGTGCCCCCAAATCTTAAACCCTCCTGGCAGAAGCAATTGCCAAGAGGAAAACAGTTTTAAAAGTTAGCCACTTGAGCTCCACTGACTCCAAGGGCTCAAAAGGAGGACCCTGTAAGGCCCGAAGAACCACCGCCAAATCCCACGGGGCCACAGGTGGCACAAAGGGAGGCTGGATTCTCAAAACTCCCTGGAAAAAGGTGTGTACGTCCGGCATAGCAGCGATCCTGCGCTGGAACCACACCGACAGAGCAGAAACGTGTACCTTCAGTGAAGAAAGACGTAATCCTAAGTCCAAACCCGACTGAAGGAAGCCAGAATACGCGAAACCCGGAACACCTGGGGATCATAGTTTCTGGCCTCGCACCACTGAAAGTAAGTGTGCCACACTCTGTGATAGATCCTCGCGGAAGCAGGCTTGCGCGCCCTCAGCATGGTGGTAATAACGGAGCTAGAAAAGCCCCGAGACCTCAGGACGGCTGTCTCAAGAGCCACGCCGTCAAAGATAGTCGACCCAGATCCGGGTGAAGACAGGGCCCCTGAGACAACAGGTCCCGCCGTTGAGGTAGGAGGTACGGAGCGTCGATGGACAGGCTCCACAGATCGGAGTACCGCGGCCTTCTGGGCCACGCTGGGGCAACCAGGATCAGTGTGCCTCCGTCCTGTTTGAACTTGCGCAGAACCCGAGGCAGCAGAGATATCGGAGGGAACAAGTAAGCCAGTTGAAACAGCCATTTCACCGACAGCGCGTCTATCAGACTTGCGCCTGCGTCCCTTGTCCTTGACCCGCACACAGGCAGCTTCTGATTGTGACGGGACGCCATCAGGTCCAGCTCTGGCAGGCCCCACTTGTCCACGAGTAGTTGGAATACCTCTGGATGAAGCAAACATTCCCCGGGATGCACGTTGTAACGGCTGAGGAAGTCTGCCTCCCAATTGAGGACTCCTGGGATGAAAACTGCCGAGAGAGCTGGAAGATAGCGCTCCGCCCAAGCCAGGACGCGGGACACCTCCGACATCGCAGCTCGACTGCGAGTCCCTCCCTGGTGATTGATGTACGCCACCGTGGTGGCGTTGTCTGACTGCACCTGAACGGCCCTTCCGTGAAGAGCGGTGCCGGACGACTGCAGGGCTCTGTATACTGCCCGCAGTTCCAGGATGTTGATGGGAAGAATCGCTTCCTCCGCCGACCAACGACCCTGAAGTGACAAGGAGCCTGTCACCGCCCCCCAACCCCGGAGACTGGCATCTGTCGTGAGCAGAACCCATTCTGGGATCCAAAAGGGGCGCCCCTCTAGGAGATGAGCTGTCTGCAGCCGCCAGGCTAGGGACAGACGCACCTCCGAGGACAACACCAGCATCTGAGAGCGGATCCTGTGTGGCAATCCGATCCATTCCGAAAGAATCAGCCCCTGCAGGGGCCTGGAATGGAACTGGGCAAACTCCACCATGTCGAATGCCGACACCATGGACCCCAAAACTCCCACCGCTGAGTGCACCGACACTCTGCCACTGCTCAGACAACTGTGAATCCGCAGCTGTAAGGAGGAGACCTTCTCTGGAGTTAGAAAAATCCGTTGCTGACGAGAGTCCAGCAGGGCCCCCAAATGAACCATCCGTTGTGATAGGATGAGGGAGGATTTCTTCCAGTTGATCAACCAGCCGTGCGCCTGTAGACAAGCGACCGTCAGGTGGAGATGCTGGATCAGTACCTCCGGGGAGCTTGCCAGCAAGAGGAGGTCGTCTAGATACGGTAGCAACCGTATCCCCTGGCTCCGAAGGTGAGCCGCCATGACCGCCATCACCTTGGTAAATACCCTTGGTGCCGTGGAGAGACCAAAGGGTAGAGCCCTGAATTGGTAGTGGTTGTGGAGAATAGCAAACCGCAGAAACCGTTGGTGCGATGTTGCTATAGGCACATGGAGGTAGGCGTCCTGGATATCCAGGGAGACCATATAATCCCCCGGTTCCATCGCCAGTATGATGGAACGCAAAGTTTCCATCCTGAATTTGGGAACCCTGAGAAACCTGTTCAGGGACTTCAAATTGAGGATGGGGCGATGAGAGCCATTGGGTTTCTGCACCAGAAACAGCGTAGAGTAATACCCCATCCCACGTTGAGACTGTGGTACGGGTATAATGACCCCCGCTGTCAGCCATGCCTCTATGGCTTCCTGAACCTGCAAGGCCTTTGTTTTGTCCTGAGAAGGACTTGTGCAAAAAAACTGGCAAAGCGGCCTGTGCCGAAAAGACAGGGCGTACCCCTGGGAGACCACTTCTCGCACCCAGGCATCCGTGGTGGTATTGTGCCAGCACTGGGCGAATTGAAGAAGTCGGCCTCCCACTCTGGGGTCCCCCAGAGGGAGGCCCGTCCCATCACGCAGAAGGCTTATCTTCTGGCTTGGAAGAAGGGCGCCTAGCACTCCAGGCTTGCTTCTTTGGCTTTGAGGCGGTCTTGGGTGCGGACTGCCTCGGGAAGGACTGACCCTTTGCCTTGCCCTGAACCCGAAAGGAACGAAACGCCGAGCTCCGGACCTTAGCAGGTGTAGTAGCTGAAGGGAGGAAGGCTGACTTGGATTTTGCCAGGGTATCTACTATTTTGTCCAGGTCCGGACCAAATAGTAATTCCCCATTAAAAGGTAAGGCCTCCAAGCCTTTCTTTGAATCCGCGTCTGCTCTCCAAGACCGCAACCACAAGGATCTACGAGCAGACACTGCTGCCGCCGAAACCCTAGAGGTCAACAGGCTAGCATCCAAAGATGCCTCTCCAATGTAGGATGCGGCATCTCTCATCTGTCCTAACAACGCCCTCTGGACGTCCGGAGATTCATCCGTAAACGTGTCCTCCAAGGCGTTGGCCCACCCCTCAATGGCCTTGGCCACCCAGGAGATGGCCATGGACGGCCGGGCTACAGCCCCTGAGAGAGAATAGACTTTAGACAAGTCTCCACCTTCCTGTCCGTAGGATCCTTCAGCGAGGATATAGACGGCAATGGCAAAGTAGCACTCCTGATGAGGCGTGTTACATGGGAAACGACTGCAGGCGGAGTTTCCCATTTCTTACAATGTGCTTCCGGGAATGGATAATTGGACGCCAAGCGTTTCTGTGGCAGGAAACGCTTACTGGGCGTCTGCCAGGCCACCGCCATGTGATCAGTCAACTGATCAGACAAGGGGAACGCTGTAGAAGTAACCTTAGCTTTTTTAAAACTAGGATACCTCGACTTGGGAGCGGGTGCCTCATCCTCAATCAGAAGAATGGCCCGCACCGCCTTAACCAGAGCCCGCACATTGATGGAAGACTTAGTGTCTACCTCCTGGACTGAGGCATCTGAGTCATCCTGCACCTCACCATCATCCGAGGACCCCTCAGAATCCGAAAGATGCGCAGCCTGTGCCATGACTGAGCGTTTAGACGCCCTGGAGGGCACGTCACTGCGCAACATCGACTGAAAAGCCGAAGATGCTGCCGCCAAATCTTGGACCGTGTGGGAAAGCGCATCCACCCAGGGTGGAGGAACTGTCACAGGAGCCTGAAACGGCACCACAGCCGGCTGTGCCACAGGGGTGGACTGAATATACATTGGCAACCCCGCATAGGGACCAACAGGCTGAGACCCCGGGGGAGTCTGCAATAATTGTGGGACACCCGGGGAATGGGGGATGGCAGGCTGGGGCAACGCCCTAGTAGGGGCGGCAGTCGGGACCGACAGACGATCCGCGATGGACACCAGCACCTGGGAAAACATCGCCCATGGTGGCTCCTGCGACATGGGAGGTTTAGACGTACCAGGGAGCGCCCGGCACCGTCCGCACAGGCCGTCCTGTTACAAATCCTCCCTATCCACTCCTGCAGAACAGTGCCTGCAGGAAAACAATGCCGGAGCCCCTGAGTGCTCAATCTCCTCCTCAGACATGACTTAGGAAGAAAACGTGCGCACTCACCAGTGTGCTGAACAACAGCCCACAATATGGCACAGTGTAGCACACAACTGTATGTGACGGACATCACAAATACGTGATCTATATAAGAGAGGTCAGTAGAAACGCCCTTCCCCCGCACACCTGTAGGGCTTGTAGGAGAAGGAAAGGGATAGGTATAGGCTGACAGTAAGTAGAAATAAGCACAGACAGGCAGCACTAGCAAAAGTCACATACCATGCAGGAAGATATACTCACTGCACCTTTCCACTACAATCAACCTCCCAGATTCAGTGTCTGGGAGGGCTATAGTGCTGTGTACACTGTCCTTGTCGGGGGAGAGGTACACAGGGGGACCGGTCCGCGTGCTCCCTGAAGATCTGCGCTGCCAGTAAGAAAATGGCCGCTGGAGACCTCAGAGGAGGAGTGGCCGAGAATCTGCAGCTCAGCGACGCCAGACTCCGTGCTGAAAGGCGCGCTGAGCTGAGGGGAGGAGCCGCTAGACAGGGAAGGCTTCCTCCCCTGGCTAGCATATTTAACCCCCAAGGTTGCGGCATCCCGCTTGCCGCTTAATTTACCCTGGTGGTCTAGTGGTCTGGCGGGGTATGCCTCCGATGGAGGGGGGGCCCACCGCCACCGCTAGCGCCCCCGGGGGCATGGGACTGCATATAAAAAGGCATTACCCGCGCACCGGCGCTAATCAGCGGTGCGCGGCTTACCTTAAGCTCCCCGGCGTCTTCCGGCAGCAGTCCCGGGGGAAACCAGAGTCCGGCTAGTACAGACTCTGGCTTCCCCCGCCGCGATCCCCAGTTCAGTGCTGGCGTCGCGGTGCCAGCAGGGAGAAGGAGCGGCAGCGTGGGCGTCTGTACAGACAGCCCAGTGCTGCCGCTCTGGAGAAAAAACTGTAGAAAAAAATAAATAAATAAATTTAACTAAGTTAAGTAAAAAATTAAAAGCTTTAAAGGGGGCTGCTCCTGCAGCCCACCCCGCAGGGTGACCCGACTCCGGCCGGGCACCATCTCAAACTGAGGTGCCTGTGGCTCGGGGGCGGGGTATAGGGGAGGTTGGACCCAAGTGCATCCTGGGAGCAGCTAAAAGCTTTAACTCCGTGGTGCCCGAGGATCCAGGATCCAGCTATACCCCAAGGTCACCCTGTGGACCCCTATGGACCCTGAAGTAGAAAACAGGGACAGTATAAAGCTGACAGTTTAGAAAAAAAGTTACAGGCAGCAGCGCTAGCACAGTCACATACAATGCAGAGAAATAACAATTCCTGCACTAACAGCGCTGATCACTCAACTACACAGACACAGGGCCTGGTAGGACACAGCGCTGCATACACAGACCTGACCACAGCGGAGGAGAGGTATGCGGGGGGACCCAGACCACGATGCTTCCAATGCAGGCTTCCAGCAGCGTTCACCATGCTTCAGAAAAGATGGCCACCGAGGAGCAGAGAGAAGGCTGGCCTGGGGGAGGAGCGCTGACACAGGGCCAGTCAGCACAGTGCAGAGTGGGCTGTGTGCAGCGGGGGAGGCGCCGGCTGTGAGACAGGGAAGGCGCGCTCCCCTGGCATGCATTTAACCCCTGGGACGCCGCAGCGCTACCGCACTGCTGCGGTCCGCTGTCCCAGGGGGTAGTGGAAGCGCAGGTTGGTCGCCTGGCTCCACGCTGCAGCCAGTCCCCAGGGAGCCCCCTGCCTGGGGACTTAGGACCATGTGATCAGCGGGGACCCCCCGCGGGACCCCGCTGCTTACCTCTGTCCCCCTTGAATCCGGCCATGGTCCGGAACATCTGGGGTCACCGCTAGCTGTGACCCCAGATGTCCACCAGCATCCCCGGATCAGTACCGGCGTTCTGGTACCGGCGGGGTGTAGGGAAGACAGCATGGACGTCAGGACTGCCTGTCCATGCTGTTCATCCAGATGTGCAGCCACAGCTGCATGAAGAAAAAGCTTCAGGGGCTCTTCTAAGCCCCCCTCTAGCAGGTGCCTCCGACTACGGCCGGGCACCAAACGAAACTGAGATGCCTTGGCTCGGGGGCGGGGTATAGGAGGGGGACCTAGTGCATCCTGGGAGGCTGAAAGCTTAACTCTTTGGTGCCCGATGACAGACGTCACACCTATACCCCAAGGTATCCTGTGGATACCCTATGGACCCTGAAGTAGAAATTATAATTACAATGTTGCTTCCTTACAAAATATTGCCTAGTGCCCTCATAATATATTCATAAACTAGTGGCTCCTTTATGAAATAAAAAATGTAGCACCCTATATTAAAATAAAATATTGCATCCTTAAAATAAAAAATTATCCCCATATAATAAAATATTACCAACATGTCCCGGATGAAACTGGCTCCGAATAGCCCTATCACAGAGTTAAAATCAATCAGTGACTATGGGGGTCATTCAGACCCACTCGCGAGCGGCAGTACAATCGCAAGTGGGTCGATGTTCCCCACTGCGCATGCGCACGGCGGAGGGAGCTCCGTCGCGCGCATGCGCGAGACCCGGCGAGGGAAGGACTTTCCATCGCTCCGGGTCTCGCACCAAATGGGGCGTGCTGTCAATGTTGATTGACAGCACGCCCCCCTTGGTGGGCGTTCCGGGGGCGTGCCTGCCAGACGGAGGCGTTCCTATGGGAACGCCTACCGTCTGAAGCCGGCCCCACTGACATCACTAGTGATGTCAGTGGGAGTGATTTTGGCTCTGATAGAGCCAAAATCACTCCTGGCCTTGCGGTTGAGAAACCCGACCACAGGGTTTCACTCGCAAGTCCGATGGTCAAGACCATCGCGACCATCTTGTTGGACGCTCGTATATGCTGTGGGTGGTGACCCACAGCTATACGAGCGTCCAGGACGACGCTCCATTTTAATGGAGGTGGGCCCTGATTCAGAGTGAGCGCTCTGGTCAGACCGTCCGGCTCTGAATCAGGGCCTATGTTTTATCTTTGAGATAGAAAACTTCTGCATGTCTGCTGGTGTTTTAACACTGGGCCCATTATTATCCAGCATTATTAAAGGCTGGAGTGGAGGTCACACATTTGTTTGCCTACATCCTAGAGAACTAAGCTTGAATAGCACAGGCCTATTAGAGAAAGAGGGATTGGATGGACCACACGTTATTTTTAATACACACAATTCAAGATGTCTTCAAAACAACTTGTGTGTGAGTTAAACCCCCCTACACAATGGCAGCAGTTTAGGTTTTTACACTGGGTATTACCATCTGGATAACTGGAGAACAAAATGGAAACTGATTTCAGGCAACTTATAAATCGCTGGAAAATCTGCATTGCAAATTGGGTCTGTGTATAACATTAATGGGTATGTTTGTTAAGTAAATAAAAACAAAAGCAGCCCCATCTCCAGGAAAAACAGGTATTGCTTCTCCATCTATCAAGACCCAATCACATCTCTTATCGACATGTCAGATAATGGCAAAATATATTGATTAAAAACGGACTAATAGTCTTTTAGTTGAATTTTAAACAGATGCATCAAAGACTGACTGGCAATGGGTTATCACTCAGCTACTTCAGCAACATGTTATTGGTTACGAATGACGACAGGTTTTCTCTGGCTGTGATATGCAGCCAAAGGAAACCATTACTTAATACTGAACAGATCCCTAAATCTGGACAAAATCTTCATGGACTTTAAATGTAGATGGATTGCCACAGTAAATGTTGCTTTGAATGCACCATTGTTTTGCCACAAGTTGCCATTGAAGCCATGTTGTAAGTTTAAATGCTTCACCACTTATATTTCCCAGAATACGTTTTTATCTTAGGCAATTAAAGGATTTGTAGAGGGAAGTTTTCAAATGCTTGATTTTGGAGAAAAAAAAACAAACAAAAACAACTTGCTGCAATAATATGAGATATGGTAAGAGCTTACCTTTGTTATCTCTATTTCTACGAAGTCCATAGGGTTCCACAGGATACCTTGGGGGTATAGGCGATGACGTCAGGCATCGGGCACCATAGAGTTAAGTTTTCAGCCTCCCAGGATGCACTAGGGTCCCCCTCCTATACCCCGCCCCCAGGCCAAGGCATCTCAGATACGTACCAAGCCATAGGCCGGAGGAGGAGAAGGAAGAGAGGAAAAAGATCTGGACACACACAAGAATCACATGCTCACCAGAGGGAGACGGAAAAACCAGTGACCAGAGTAAAGCCCATCTGCAGCACAGGTGCGACAGGACGGGAGTCCTGTGGAACCCTATGGACGTTGTAGAAATAGAGATAACGAAGGCAAGTTCTTACCATATCTCATATTTTCTACATCAGGGCCCATAGGGTATCCACAGGATACCTTGGGGATGTCCCAAAGCAGTATCCTTCAAGGGTGGGGATGCTCCTGTGCTGAAAGGAGAATCTGCCACCCGAAGGAAGCATCCCGAGAGGCAAAGGTGTCAAATGCATAATACCTCACAAAGGTATGGACAGATGAGCACTTGGCAGCCTTGCAGATCTGGACTGCAGAGGCACCACGTCGAGCTGCCCACGAAGGACCCACAGACCTAGTGGAATGAGCCCTCACAGAGGAAGGAACCGGAAGGCCTTCAAGATAAGCTTCTGAAATGGCCATACGAATCCTGCCTGCCAAATTCTGCTTTGAAGCAGGCCAACCCTTTTTACGGAAGCCATAGAGGACAAACAAGGCGTCCGACCTCCTAAACGAAGAAGTGCGGTCAACATAAATCCTTAAGGCCCGCGCAACAGCCAAAGTGGCCTCACCTACTGAAAGGTCAGGTGAGTTAAAAGCCGGCACAACGATTTCCTCGTTGATATGAATGGCGGCTGAATTCGAAGAACACCTTGCATAAAGGTGCGCACATCAGGGATTGTAGCAATCCTACGATGGAACCAGACAGACAGGGCAGACACCTGCACCTTCAAAGAAGCAAGGCGAAGCCCATGGTCTAGTCCCGCCTGTAGGAAAGCCAACACTCTAGACAGACGGAACTCCCGACGTGCATAACCTCTCGGCCGACACCACTGGAAGAACGTACGCCACACACGATGGTATATTCTTGCAGAAGATGGCTTCCGAGCTCTTAGCATAGTTCGTACTACAGAGCTGGAAAACCCCCTGGACCTTAACATGGCCGTCTCAACAGCCACGCCGTCAAAGACAGCAAAGTCAGGTCCGGGTGAAGACAAGGACCCTGTGATAGTAGGTCCGGTCGTAGCGGCAATCGCAGAGGAAAGTCCACGGACAGACCCTGAAGGTCTGAGAACCAGTGCTGGCTGGGCCACGCGGGAGCTATCAACAGGAGCGTCCCTCCTTCCTGTTTGAATTTCCGGATTACCCGTGGAAGAAGGGAAAACGGAGGAAAGAAATAAGCAAACCGGAACATCCACTGGACGGACAGAGCATCCACCAGAGACGTCTTCATCTCTTGTGCGAGACCCGTACACCGGCAACTTGTTGTTGTGCAGTGACGCCATGAGGTCGATCTCTGGAAGACCCCACCTGTCCACCAGAAGTTGAAAGACGTCCTGGTGCAGAGACCACTCCCCCGGATGAACGTCCTGGCGACTGAGAAAGTCCGCCTCCCAGTTGAGGACTCCCGGGATGAATACTGCTGATATGGCGGGGAGATTGTGCTCCGCCCAGACCAGGATGCGGGACACCTCTACGAGTGCCACCCAACTTCGGGTTCCTCCTTGCCGATTTATGTAGGCCACGGTGGTGGCGTTGTTCGACTGGACCTGCACGGGGTGACCTTGGAGAACCCGATGTGCCTGCTGGAGAGCATTGAAAACGGCTCAGAGTTCCAAGATGTTTATTGGAAGCTCCTTTTCCGCCTGCCCTGGAACAAGTGTGGACCCGTGACCACTCCCCAGCCCCGCAGGCTGGCGTCCGTTGTCAATAGGATCCAGTTCGCCACCCAAAACGGACGACCCTTGTTGAGATGGGTCGTCTGCAACCACCAGGCAAGGGACAGGCGAACCTCCTGAGTGAGCACCATCGTCTGGGATTTTAGACTCTGAGGCAGTCCATTCCATTTGGACAGGATCAATTGCTGCAGTGGTCTGGAGTGAAACTGGGCATATTCCACCATGTCGAATACTGACACCATGGAGCCCAGTAACCTCATCGTCGAGTGTAGAGACACACGGCGACTCTGCAGACAACTGCGCACCCTCAACTGCAAGGCAGAGATCTTTCCCCCGTCACAAAGATCCTCTGCTGACTGGAATCCAATAAGGCTCCGAGGTGCAGAATCCTCTGAGACGGGATCAGGGTGGACTTTTGCCAGTTTATCAACCAGCCGTGCCGTTCTAGTACTGCAATCGTCAGATCCAAGTGGTGTAGAAGGAGCTCTGGAGACCCTGCTACCAACAAAAGGCCTTCTAGGTACGGCAACATGCGGACTTCCTGTAGCCGCATGAACGCCGCCATAACCTTGGTGAACACACATGGTGCTGTCGCCAGGCCAAAAGGTAACGCCCGGAACTGAAAGTGATCGTTGCGGATTGCAAACCTGAGGAACTGTTGGTGATGCAAAAGAATAGGGACAAGCAGGTAAGCGTCCTGTATGTCCAACGACACCATGTAATCCACAGGATCCAGCGCCAGAATGATGGACCGTAGGGTCTCCATCCGAAACGGCAGCACCCGCAAGGACCTGTTGAGGGCCTTGAGGTTGAGAATCGGACGGTACGACCCATTGGGTTTCTGCACCGAAAATAGATTGGAATAGAAACCCTGGAATAGAAACCCTGGCCCCTCTGGGAGAATGGAACAGGCACTATAACTCCAGCCTGGAGCATAGTGTGCAAAACCTTCCACAGTTCCATGGCTTTGTTTTGGTCTAAGGAAAGACCTGTGGTGAAGAATCGGGATGGGGGCCTGTGCCGAAAGGAGAGGGCATACCCGTGAGAAACCACCTCGTGAACCCAAGTGTCTGTCATAGTTGCCGACCAATACTGGGCGAACTGCAGCAGGCGGCCTCCCACTTTGGGATCCCCATAAGGGAGGCCCGGACCGTCAGGCCGCAGGCTTGTCATCTGGCTTGGGGGCCGGACGTCTGGTACTCCATGCCTGCTTCCGGGGCTTGACCGATTTCTTAGGGCCAGCCTGTCGGGGAAAGGAATGGGCTTTAGGCCTACCCTGGGCCCTATAAGGCCAAAAGGACGACGTACCCGAACTGGAAGGGACCGCAGCAGACGGGAGACATGCAGACTTGGCTGCCGCCAGCGTGGCCACAATTTTGTCCAGATCCGGACCAAAGAGGACTTCTCCATTAAAGGGCAAAGCTTCCAATCCCTTTTTGGAATCAGCGTCCGCCTTCCAGGATCACAAGGTGCAACGAGCAGCAACCGCTGCCGAAGAAATCCGAGATGTGAGGGTACTAATATCCAAGGCCGCTTCACTGATGTAAGTGGCCGAATCCCGGAGATTGCCTACCAACTCGGCCTGTTCAGCCGAACAGTCGGAATCCAAAGACGCCTCCAAACTATCAGCCCAGCGCTCCATAGCTCTGGCTACCCAACATACGGCCATAGTCGGTCTGGATGCCCCCCCCGCGAGGGAATAAATGGACTTTAGGCAGATCTCCACCTTACGGTCCATAGCATCCTTCAAGGAGAACATGGAGGGCATGGGCAATGTGGCACTTCGGACTAGGCATTTCACATGAGAATCCACCTGAGGGGATTCCCACTTAGAAAAATAATTGTCCGCAAACAGGCAAGCCACCGCTAAGCGTCTTTGAGGCTGATACCGTTCACCAGGGTGTTTCCACGCCTCCTCTAAATGGTCTACTAACTGACCCGAAAGAGGAAACACTGTGGCGGGACCCTTAATATCCTTGAAAAAGGCATATTTGGACTTGGACACCGGAGGATCATCATCCTCAATAACTAAAGCTGTGCGGACTGCACGAATAAGGCCAGCAATATAAAACCTTAGACTTAGCGTCCGACTCTTTAGTACGGAGAGGTTCTTGGTCCGAAAGATCCAGAATCTCCCCATCATCGGTCGTCACGTCATCATCCTCATAAGGATTGTCACTGGACAAATTGCGCTAGATTTTTACCTTTGCAACAATTACAACCAAACTAAAACTTTATAATGAATTAGAATTTTTTTTTAAAAGTAAAGGCAAAACCCCCCATCCCACCTAAAACATGTTGCATTTTACACTGTACTATTAATTTGCTTGTCCATGCCTGCATATGGTAGCGCAGGCAGGAGTAGA
This sequence comes from Taudactylus pleione, assembly GCA_031769625.1. Taxonomy (NCBI): domain Eukaryota; kingdom Metazoa; phylum Chordata; class Amphibia; order Anura; family Myobatrachidae; genus Taudactylus; species Taudactylus pleione. The sequence goes on from JAUIMM010002042.1 coordinate 37,399, forward strand.
TTTCCAGAGATTATGGTATAGATATTTGAGCATGTGGATGGAGTTGGGGTGTTCTGGGTTACAGGAATGCCCCCCCAAAAGTGTACACAGTCGTTTAAGCATAGCTTGGCAATTATCGGATTATAGACAGTTGTACCTGGCTTCTGGATGTCATATTTTTGCCATCCTGTCCATTTTCGTAACATGCAGTCTGGCTGACAGAGGGCCTTCGGTCCATCTGCGCAAATACAGTTTACTCTATTAGATTGTTACCAAAGTAATATATTCTAACCAGATATAAACAATTTGATATAGAGCACCGTGCTAACTGTACACATTACTTCTGCTAATGCATATTACGTCAATGGGTTCATCTGGCAAAAGGACAAAAAAATAATACCAACTTTTGATCAGAATACTTTACATATTATTTAGGTTACTATCCCACTGTTGATGTATGTGGAAAACCTTGTCATGGCTATTAGTGATACACAACATCCTCAACAAACATAGTACTAACATGACAAATCATTAACACAGGTCACAAAACAGTCCTTGCCACTAAAACTTGCTCTCTATGTAAGGTAATTCTAAAATCATTCAACAATGTAGGAGATTCTTAACCTCAGACAAATGTTCTGACTGGGTTATTCTCAAAAAGTAAATGGTCATAAATTTTAATAGATCTGATTCTGAACAGGTATAAATTTAATACACTATTCAGTTGGGCAGCAATGAAGGATTATAATTTCAACCGTGCAGATCTGAAGTATTATGGCTAGGAGCAGTGCAGTGTTTCCCACCAGCCATTGCTCTAAGATCTATTAAGTAGTAATAAAATCTGGCAGTTCAAATTTTAAGCTGTGAATGGATGATTGGCCATTACTTTATAAAGTAACCACTATACTTTCCTGCTTTAACATTCTTGTAACGCTGAAATCGTCTCCTAGTGTTGCAAGGTTCTGGTTAAATTCAGCTGCAAGACATGCTGGGATCTGTAAGAGGAAAAAGCATCACTCTCATCTTGTGTTTCAAGTTTAAGATATTCAGTGATCTACATGAATTACACTAACATTATTAAGTAGACATTTAATACGAGTTCATTTATTTGGATGTTCATCATTACAAAGTAGTAAAACATTTAAAATATTGGCCAGATTTAGCTCTTTGCTGCCAGATTGTTCATTATGTTAATGCTTAACAACAACCCAGAAAGAAAGCAAGATCACCCAGTGATGTGCGGTACTCAAGTGACTATCATGGTACAATGGATAATCAGCATTACATGTGTATATTGGCCTGCAGGAGGGCGTCTTGTTGAACCACTTGATAAGGAAGATCGTCGAGGAACTGGAACATTCACTGTGAAAACCTAGGGGGTTATACAAGGTATTACCAACAAACTAAGCTGTGCGAGCATGATCTATAACTGTATGCTTCTCAATTAACCTTTTTTAGTGCAACATGCTGTAAAATCCACTTTTTGGATTGCATTTATTCCCCTCCAGTGACTTCTCTGCTGCCGTCACAAACTTGCTCAAATACAGTATATGTTCTTGTGCAACAAGTATAAACTGGTTTATAGAATAGAACAAATTAAAAAATGGGGGGATAGCAATTTTGAAAATAGTCAGATGTTTGCTTTCACATTATAAACTTTGTTTCATACAAACTAACCAGTGCCAGTTCCATGTCTAACGACTATTCAAAACCTGCTTAACCAGAACCACTTTGTCATGCTGCCGACAGAGGTAGTGCCCTTCAAGCACCCCCCCTCATAGGGAACCCTGCCTGCCAGCTGTTTAAGTACAACATGACCAAGGTGGGCAGCACGTGAGCAGGGGATGGCTGTAATCCAGCAGCAGCTCCAACACTTGGGACTGAACACAGACTCCAGCACACATGACAGCTTATCGCACTACAGCTCATTTTACACGGAGTCAAGTGGTCCTCATATAATTAACAAGTACTAATAAAATAAAATGTCAGACTGGCTGCATTCCATTACAGTGGCTACTTTCATAATTTTCCATCAAGTCGTGCAACTGAGCAAACTCACCCCTCATTAAAGCTACAAATTTACATACTTAGCAATTTGTAGTTTCTTTGGTTATTGATTTCCAAATACAGCCAGTTCTTCTTAATTCCTGTAATTCCCGTTTAAGTCCATACAAGTCAATAAACAAATGGAATAATGTGATTCGTCATATGGTACCTGGATATTTCTAATGACACACATCTGACTTACAGGGTTATAAGGTTACAGGTTGAGCCAAACCACCTCTGCAAATTGCAGAAATAGCTCGATACGCACATCACTGATATATGGCTATACTGGAGGATTAATACCAGCAGAAGCATTTTGGGTTCAGGAACCACATTAAGCCACTTGAGCAGTGAAATATTTTTGGTTTATCTATTGAAAGTCCATATGTCTTATTGTAGTAGCCAGTGATTTTCATCAACTCAATTGTACCTAGCATCTTGGGTTAGGAGTCAAACAACTAGATTGGTCCAATTCAGACACCCACGTGCGTGGCCAGGTGATGCTTTGCTGCTCTATGAACAACTTTATTTCCACAATATTGTTGTTGTAACCATTATGCAATTTGGAGCAACAGCATTCACTATTCTTCTATATCTTATTCCACTGAAGTTGAACATGTTCTGTGAATGTCACCAGCATGGAGTCATACACAGTGCATGACCTTTAACAGCTTTATTTTCAATGAATTAAGGGGTCAATCCAATTAGTGGCGAATTGCCATTGGAACGGCATAGAAACGCCAGCAACAGCATGGCAATTCGCCCTCCTCGCGGCCCGATCTCATACCGGCTTCGCACATTTTTGCCGACAGTCCTAAGGGGCTGCAAACAGAAATATGTGAGCCTGAAGGTATCTTAAGAGCAGCATACAGATACACTTACTCATGGAGGCGAGAATATCGCCCCTAATTGGATTGAACTCTAAAAATGCTAATTATTGTTTTTCATATATTCTGCTAGTAATGCTATTAGTGTTTTCAGAATTGTGCAATTAAACATTTTAAATGCAACATTCGGTGAAAATATATCTGCATGTTCAAAAGTTCCAATAACTGAAATGTCAAGACTCCTTGAGATGTGAGTTGACTTCAACGTACAAAAGCGCAGCAACACCGGTCTAAAACTTAGCTACAAAACTAAGATATTGTATTGCATATACTTATCTTTCCAGCATAACCTAATTAGGGCCACACTACAAGGGACAACTTACATTTCCTTGGCTGTAGTTATTTCCATGAACTGCCTCATCACTTCTCTCTTCATGCATCTCACTCCTCGTTTCCACCTGGCTCGTCAACTGAAAACCTTTAGAAAGTTGTAGAATAGCATTACCTCAGAACAAAATCCATCACAGGAAGGACTGATCTCATATACACTAGTAGAAAAAGTTAGCAAAGTAATTATTAATATACATTTAGATGTGCCCTCATACACTATTGCCGCAGTAGCCCAAACAGCCATTCCAGGTCCTGTACGACTCGTTCCAAGCGTATTTCGCCCTAAAAACAAGAGATATGGTAAGAACTTACCTTTGTTATCTCTGTTTCTACGAAGTCCATAGGGTCCACAGGGTTGACCTTGGGGTATAGCTGGATCTGGATCCACGCAGTTAAAGCTTTGCTGCTCCCAGGATGCACTTGGGTCCGTCCTCCTCTATACCCCGCCCCGGCCACAGGCACCTCAGTTGGTAAGCAACTAAGGCCGGAGGAGGAGACTAAACAGAGAGAAGGAAGACTGGAACACACAAGAAACCATACTCACAGAAATGGGAGACGGAAAACCGGTGACCAGCCACACAGCCCATTTGAAGCCAGGTGCGTCAGGGCGGGCGCCCTGTGGACCCTATGGACTTCGTAGAAACAGAGATAACAAAGGTAAGTTCTTACCATCTCTCTTGTTTTCTACTTCAGGGTCCATAGGGGGTCCACAGGGTTGACCTTGGGGATGTCCCAAAGCAGTACAACTAAGGGCGGGGACGCTCCTGTGCTGAAAGGAGTACCCGGCGCCCAAAGGATGCATCCTGAGAGGCGAAGGTGTCAAACGCATAAAACCTCAAAAACGTCTGAATTGAAGACCAAGTAGCCGCCTTACACAGCTGAACAGCGGAGGCGCCACGTCTAGCAGCCCAAGAGGGACCCACAGAACGAGTGGAATGAGCCTTAACAGAGGCTGGCACAGGTAAACCCTCCTGCGCATAAGCCTCACAAATAACTGAACGAAGCCAACGGGCTATCGTTTGCTTGTTGGCAGGCCAACCCCTCTTGTGAAAACCAAAGAGGACAAACAAAGAATCCGACTTCCTAACCGAAGCAGTCCGGTCCACATAGATTCTAAGTGCCCGGACCACATCCAAGGAAGCCTCACCAGCCGAAAGATCAGGTGACTGAAAAGCTGGCACAACAAGTTCCTGATTAATGTGGAACTTTGAAACCACTTTGGGCAAAAACTCAGGACGCGTGCGGAGCACTGCCCTGTCCTGGTGAAAAATCAGAAAAGGAGGGCGACAGGAAAGCGCCCCCAATTCTGAAACCCTCCTGGCCGAAGCAATTGCCAGGAGAAAAATGGTCTTAAACGTCAGCCACTTGAGCTCCACCGACTCAAGCGGCTCAAAAGGAGGACCCTGCAAGACCCTCAGTACCACCGTCAAGTCCCACGGAGCCACCGGAGGCACGAAGGGAGGCTGGATCCTGAGAACACCTTGGAAAAAGGTGTAAACATCTGGCAGTGTAGCAATCCGTCGCTGAAACCACACGGACAAAGCAGACACATGAACCTTCAGAGAGGCCAGGCGTAAGCCGAGGTCCAAACCCGATTGAAGAAATTCCAAGATTCTGGAAACCCGGAACACCTGCGGATCATAGTTTCTGGATTCACACCATTGAAAATAAGTGCGCCACACCCTGTGGTAAATCCGTGCGGAGGCAGGCTTGCGTGCCCTAAGCATGGTACCAATCACTGAACTGGAGAAACCCCTAGACCTCAAGACGGCTGTCTCAAGAGCCACGCCGACCCAGATCCGGGTAAAGGCAGGGCCCCTGAGACAACAGGTCCCGACGCTGAGGAAGAAGGTACGGAGCGTCGATGGAGAGGCACCTCAGATCGGAGTACCAAGGACGTCTGGGCCACGCCGGAGCCACCAGCACGAGCGTGCCGCCGTCCTGCTTGAATTTCCGCAGAACCCGAGGAAGTAAGGATATCGGAGGAAACAGATACGCCAGGTGAAACGTCCATTTCACCGACAGAGCGTCTACCAGACAGGCGCCTGCGTCTCTTTTCCTTGACCCGTAAACGGGCAACTTGTGATTGTGACGGGAGGCCATCAAGTCCAGCTCCGGCAGCCCCCACCTGTCCACGAGTAGCTGAAACACCTCTGGGTGAAGCGACCATTCCCCGGGATGCACATCGTGACGGCTGAGGAAGTCCGCCTCCCAATTGAGGACTCCGGGAATGAAGACTGCCGAGATCGCTGGAACGTGACACTCCGCCCAAGCAAGAATGCGAGACACCTCCGACATTGCTGCCCGACTGCGAGTTCCCCCTTGGTGGTTGATGTACGCCACCGTGGTGGCGTTGTCGGACTGCACCTGAACCGCCCTTCCGTGAAGAGCGGGGCCGGACGACTGCAGGGCCCTGTACACAGCCCGCAGTTCCAGGATGTTGATGGGGAGAAGTGCTTCTTCCGCGGACCAACGACCCTGAAGCGATAATGAGCCGGTCACTGCCCCCCAACCCCGAAGACTGGCATCAGTCGTGAGCAGGACCCAGTCCGGGATCCAAAAGGGGCGCCCCTCGACCAGATGCACCGTCTGAAGCCACCAAGCCAAAGACTGCCGAACCTCCGCGGACAACACCAGCATCTGAGAGCGGATCCGGTGAGGTAACCCGTTCCATTCCGATAGAATCAGCCCCTGCAGGGGCCGGGAATGGAACTGGGCAAATTCCACCATGTCGAATGTCGACACCATGGACCCCAGAACTCTCATAGCTGAATGGACCGACAGGCGGCAACTGCTCAGGCAACTGTGTATCCGCAGCTGCAGGGAGGAGACCTTCTCTGGAGTCAGGAAAATCCGCTGCTGACGAGAATCCAGCAGGGCTCCCAAATGAACCATCCACTGTGATGGAATCAGGGAGGACTTCTTCCAGTTTATCAACCACCCGTGTGCTTGAAGACAAGCAATGGTCAGGTGGAGATGTCGAAGAAGCACCTCCGGGGAGCTCGCCAGCAGCAGAAGATCGTCCAGGTACGGCAACAGACGTAGACCCTGACCCCGAAGGTGGGCAGCCATAACCGCCATCACCTTGGTGAACACCCTCGGAGCCGTGGAAAGGCCAAAAGGCAACGCCCGAAATTGGTAGTGATGGTTCAGGATAGCAAACCTCAGATACCGCTGATGTGCCGGTGCTATGGGCACATGGAGATAGGCGTCCTGGATATCGAGGGAGACCATATAATCCCCGGGTTCCATCGCCAGAATGATGGAACGTAACGTTTCCATCCTGAACCTGGGAACTCTGAGGTATCTGTTCAGAGACTTCAAATTCAGGATAGGGCGATGAGAACCATTGGGTTTCTGTACCAGAAACAGAGTAGAATAGTACCCCGTCCCGCGCTGAGACTGCGGAACGGGAACAATGACCCCTGCTTGTAGCAAGGATTCTATAGCTACCTGAATCTGACCAGCTTTGGTCTTGTCCAGAGAAGGACTCGTACAGAAAAACTGGTGGGGCGGCCTGAACCGAAAAAACAGGGCGTACCCCTGAGAGACTACTTCTCGAACCCAGGCATCCGTGGTGGTATTGTGCCAACACTGGGCGAATTGGAGAAGTCGGCCTCCCACTCTGGGGTCCCCCAGAGAGAGGCCCGTCCCATCAGGCAGCAGGCTTATCCTCCTGCTTGGAAGAAGGGCGCCGAGCACTCCATGCCTGCTTCTTGGGCTTGGGTGCGGCCTTGGTCGCCGAATGTCTCGGGAAGGACTGGCCCTTGGCCTTACCCTGAACCCGAAAGGACCGAAAGGCAGAGCTCCTCACCTTAGCCGGCGCAGAGGCCGAAGGGAGAAAAGCCGACTTGGACTTAGCCAAAGTATCCACTATTCTGTCCAAATCCGGACCAAATAGTAAATCACCATTAAAAGGCAAGGCCTCCAGACCCTTTTTTGAATCTGCATCAGCCCTCCAGGACCTCAGCCACAGGGAGCGCCGAGCAGATACCGCTGCAGCCGACACCCTAGAAGTGAGCAGGCTGGCATCCAAAGACGCTTCCCCAATATAGGAAGCTGCATCCCGCATCTGTCCCACTAACGCTCTCTGGATATCCGGAGCCTCATCAGAAAAGGTATCCTCCAAGGCATTGGCCCATGCCTCAATGGCTTTAGCCACCCAGGAGATAGCCATGGACGGGCGAGCCACCGCCCCGGAAAGAGAATAAATGGACTTTAAACAAGTCTCCACCTTCCTGTCCGTGGGATCCTTCAAAGAGGAGAGACGGCAATGGCAACGTCGCGCTTTTGATCAAGCGGGTAACGTGGGAATCCACCGCCGGCGGAGTTTCCCATTTCCTGCAATGAGCTTCAGGAAAAGGATAGTTCGCCGCCAACCTCTTCTGTGGATGGAACCTCTTACTAGGTAATTGCCAGGCCGCCGCCATATGATCCGATAATTGATCAGACAGGGGGAACACAGTTGAGGTCACCTTGGCCTTTTTAAAATTAGGAAACTTCGACCTAGGAGCCGGCGCATCATCCTCAACATGTAGGATAGCCCGCACCGCCCTAACTAAGGCTGGAACATTAATGGAGGACTTAGCTTCCACCTCCTGCCCCATGACGTGAGTCCTCATGGATTTCTCCATCATCTGAGGACACTTCCGAGTCCGACAACTGCGCAGCTAGTGAACTCACAACCGGACGTTTAGACACCCTTGGTGGCACATCACCTTGCAACATAGACTGAAACGCCGAGGATGAAGCCGCCAGACTCTGTACGGAGCTGGATAGAACATCCACCCAAGGCGGAGGAGCCGTCGGAGCAACACTCTGCAAAGGCACTACAGACTGACACGTCCCTGGGGAAGACTGCACATACACAGGCAGTCCCGAGTAAGGACCCACAGTCTGGGCCCCGGGGGAAGACCGCAACATTTGTGGAACCCTCGGGGAATGGGGGATGGTGGGCTGCGGTAACGCCCTAGAAGGGACCGCTGATGGGACCGATAACCGGTCCGCAATAGACGCCAGCACCTGTGAAAACATCGCCCAAGGAGGGTCCTGTGATACAGGGGGGTTGGAGGGGCCCGGTACCAGCTGGCACCGCCCGCACAGACCATCCTGAGATAAGTCCTCCCCATCAACTCCAGCAGCACAGCGTCTGCAGGAAAATAACACAGGAGCCACAGAGCGCTCAGTCTCCTCATCAGACATGATACCGTAAATACACAAGAAATAGGTATCACCAGAGGAATTACGGTTTTAACACCCGCGCACTCACCAGTATGCGAAACAACAGCCCAGATATGGTACTGTGTAGCACACAACAGTATGTGACTGACCCCACAAATACGTGTTTATATATGTGAGGGTCTCAGAAAAACGCCCTTCCCCCACACACCTGCCGGGCCGTAGGAGAAGGAAAGGGATAGTTATAAGCTGACAGTAAGGAGAATAAGTCACAGACAGGCAGCACTAGCAATAGTCACATACAATGCAGAAAAGTTATACTCACTGCACCTTCCGCTACAATCAACCGCCCAGATTCAGTGTCTGGGAGGGCTATAGCGCTGTGTACACTGTCCTTTAGCAGGGGAGAGGTACACAGGGGGACCGGTCCACTTGATACCGCCTGGGAGTCTGCGATGTGCCAGTAAAGATGGCCGCCGGAGACCTCAGAGGAGGAGTGGCCGAGAGATAAGAGCAGCTCAGCGACGCCAGACTGCTTGTTGAAAGGCGCGCTGAGCTGAGGGGAGGAGCCGCTAGACAGGGAAGGCTGCCTCCCCTGGCTAGCAATTAACCCCCGGGTTGCCGGTCCCGCTACCAGCCTGATACCCTGGTGGTCTAGCGGACACGCGGGGTATTCCTCAATTGAGGGGGAGCCCGCCGCCGCCGCTAGCGCCTCCGGTCTGTCCCCAGAGACCGGAGGCTCCTGACTGCATTGAAGTATCCGCGGGCCGCCGCACGCGGCGACCCGCGGCTTACCTGATCCCCGTCGCGTCCGGCAGCAGTCAAGGGAGTCCCCAGAGCCCGGCTAGTACAGGCTCTGGGGTCCCGCCGCGATCCCCAGAGCTGTACTGGCGTCGCGGCGCCAGCGGGGAGAAAGAGCGGCAGCGTGGACGTCCTAAAGGACAGTCTGATGCTGCCGCTCTAAAAGTGTAAAAAAAGAAGAAAAAAATAAAAAATTTCTCTTTTAAAATAAAGCTTAGGGGCTGCTCCTGCAGCCCCACTGCGACAGGGTGACCCGACTCCGGCCGGGCACCAACTAAAACTGAGGTGCCTGTGGCCGGGGCGGGGTATAGAGGAGGACGGACCCAAGTGCATCCTGGGAGCAGCAAAGCTTTAACTGCGTGGTGCCCGTGGATCCAGATCCAGCTATACCCCAAGGTCAACCCTGTGGACCCCCTATGGACCCTGAAGTAGAAATGTCCCTTAGTTGCAATACACTGACAGAACTGCTTAACAAGACTTCACTGAATAATTTGATAGGTGAAACTTGCACATCTGTGTGCGTACGAGTCTGAATCTGTATACAAAGTGTTACAATGCGGCGGCCGCAGCTTTTCCTCACGCCAAGTTTCCTTGTTTCTCTGCGACTTCGTACATATTGAACGCAAATTCCCGTGCAGTTTAAGTCACAGTGCGGTATCTCTAGTACATGGCATTTTGAGGCTAAGTGTATGAGGACACATCTGTATTTGTTATGACTTGGACAAAATTGCAGATCAATTCTTGTTGAGGATTGGAAATTAAACATTCTGAAAATCTTTTCTATAGTGTAGATTAGTCTGCAAGAATTTAGGGTTTGGAGATCTACATAAAGTTTTAACCTAAGCAATTATTTGATTATTACACTCATGTAACATAAACCCCAATTAAAATAAGTTTTGGGGGAGAGGTGGAGAGTAGTTGGCAGGTTAATGGTTTAATAGTAAATCTTGATGAAATTTCCAAATACTACTTTGTCTGTATGCTGGCTAGGGAATCGGTATGTAATGCCGACTGTCGGGATGCCTCCTGTCAAAATATCGACAGCGGCATCCCGATGGTTGGTATACCTCGTTCGGGCTGGCGTCCATCTGTGTTCCGGCGTCTGGATTATTCGACGCCTATTGAGAGTCCCTTGTTGGTCTTCCCCAGTCATGATTTAGACTGGTAGCATCGCGGCGGTCTCATAACTACGTCCCCTGGCTAGGTAAATAAGACTTCTAACAGAATAAGCACTGACCTTCATCTTCACTGTCTGAATACTGATCCTCGTAGCCTGCATTGTTTTCTTGGACGTGTAACTCTTCCAGTAATTGCTGCAGCCTCGTTTCATAAACACTCCTTGTACTGGCTATACAAAACAGGAAATTAATAAAATGAAAATCCCTAAGAGTACAAATGTTTTATACCCCTGATCACCCTACCTTTTCAGCTACTTATAGTGGTGATCAGCATATGGGTCAAGCTTTGCTAAAAATGCAGTGTTTCAGCAATGCTTCTATACAATATCACCAGGTAAAATAAAGCATTGCCGACAAACCACCCTTTAAGTACTGCTAACCGCAAATGATGGTTCTAGAAAGGAAACAAGTGAACCATAGAGCAATATGCAATGATAAAATTCTTGGCTTCTACTCTCTGGAACACTCTAGATGCAAAAATTTCCACAGACAGATTCCGATTATACAGATTAACTACATTGGCTTAAATGAAGATGCATTTACTGTCCTGCATGTTAATGATCGCAAGACACAATAACAAGAAGGCAAAATTGAGACAAGGTTGAATATTCAAAAGCATGCGCATAAATACCCCCTTGGAAAACCAAACAGCAGCAAATGAGTAATTCTCATCTCTTTATTATACAGGAAACGCTTTTACTCATACTGTACCACATTCACGCTCTGACACTCCCTTGCTCATGACAGCACTGTAAAATAAGATTTGCATACGTAAGATAGGTCCCGGGTTGACCCCAAGTTTCAGCAGCTGTTCCTTGAGCTCACTGTTGCTTAAGCTTCTTACATTCATCTTCTCTCTTGCGTTTTCCTTTTGGTTTGCAAAAGGCAAAAACTGAGAAAAAAAAAAGGAGCGGTGATAAAAGGGAATCAAGAAAACTATTACATTTAGAGTATAATTAAATCACCATCAAACATGTCCCATGCATAAATATATGAACCTGATGTCCTAACAACTTTTTTAAATTCCAACAAAGAGGCAATATAAAAAAAAAATGTTTAAATATACAAAGTAAATTCCTAGGCCCCATATACAGTATTATGCAAGTGTTCACAATCACAATGCATATTCAAAGCTCTTTATAGAAAAATACAATACACAGCATTTGTTGCATCCTTGTGTCACCTATGAGAATTCTACATGTAACCATCTCTACTCTGCCTCACATACCTAAGGCACGTTTCATAAAGGAGCAAGCGCCCTGGGCTCCCATTACTCTTCTTTCTGAACCCAAGTGTAGCCTGCATACCAATCAAAGCCTGGGCTACTGGTGAGTGGATTGGCCTGGTGGACCTGGCTGGTGGCAGAGTGACCTCTTTAAATAAATATATTATATATATATATATATATTATTTTTTGTTAACACACCAGCCTGCCAGCGCATCCACAATGTCTTGCCCCCAGCTGCAATGCTGACCCGGCCCAATCCCAGGGCTCTAAGCTCTGCAGCATCTACCAGGTCTTCTCTGCATACAGTGCAGAGCTATCACAGTGGGAGGATTGGAGCCGAAAGTGAGGCCGTGCTGCCGGGGAGGAAGTGACGGGGCAGGGGTAGCTGCTCCTGCTGCTGTTGATCCTGGCACTGAAATCAACTGAAGATGGAACACACACTGCAGCCCCGGGTAGATTGTTTTAGCACTGGTGGCCAGGAGGCTGCAAGCTTTTGGGACCACTGAGGAGCAGCAGGTAAGAAACGCTGGAGGGTCCAGACAGGGGGCAGGTCCAGGAACGGGACAGAAATAATCCCACATGCTTAAGAAAAGAGTGGGTGTGCACTGTGCAGTTATATGGGGGCTGGGGATCTAGGACTGCAGTAAGATCAGGACTGGTGATGTGGGGGTGCAGTGTGATTTGGGGTTGCAGGGTGACCTGGAGTGTCATAAGATGGGGGCTGGTGATGTTTTAGTACAGGATGGCTTGGTGTGGGGTGACATGGGGGTGCAATAAGACTGGATTTGGGGTGCAGTAAGGGTGGGTGCAGGGTGACATGAAGGTACAGTAGACTAGATGCATGTTAACATGGGGTGCAGTATGGCTGGGTGCAGGGTGACATGGGGTGCAGTAAAGCTATGGTCATGGTGATGTGGGTACAGTACGATGGGTCTGGTCATGTTTGTACAGTAAGACTGGGTGCGTGGTAAAATGGGGTTGTAGTAAAAGGGGGCTAGTGATGTTGGTACAGTAAGAATGGTTGCTGGTGACATGGGGGTGTAATAAGATGGATTTGGTGATATGTGATACAGTAATGTAAGATTAGGTGCATGGTGACATGGGGGTGCAGTAAGACCGGGGCTGGTGATGTGGGTAGTGGGAGCAGTGTGCCAGTTTCCCCCTGTGGCAGTCCCGACACCTGCAAACAGTGTTATCGAAGAAAGGTAAGGTAAGTATTGCTGGAGATACAAGTGAATGGGGCAAAATAGGACACACAAGGACATGGAGCAAGGTACACAGAAGTTGGAGCTGGGGGAGACACCAGAGATGGTTCTGGGGGCACAGAGGAGATGGCGTTGGAAAGACGTAAGAGGGGGAGGCATGGCTGGTGCTGGAGACACACAGGTAGGACCACTGGTCAGATTAGTATTTACCCTGCACAAAAACTTCTGTTCCTATGCATTATCTGGGTGAACCTCTGTTGCATGTTCATGACTTTGGTTTTGTTCCTACGCAAACAGGTGGTTTCCAGACAATGTGATCTCCTGCATTAATAGTAAATACTGACTCAAGACACTCCCTGTCAGAGGTTCCCCATTGCAGAGAGATCATATAGGTAAGAAAATACTTATTCACATGCTTGCTGTATTTATTAACTGTAGAGAGGGACTGGGGGCATATCAATCAGCTCCCGAAGTGGTGGGCATGCTCCCAGCATGATAAACACAAGAGGAATGGTTTGTGGGCATGGCATTTCACATGAGGCCACACCCACTGTTTAGGGCACGCATCTTCGGTGCGCGCACATATGGCCTCATGATTTTTTCCAGGGCTACTTTAAATTCCCAATCAGCCCCTGCCTGTCACAGTTCGTCTTGCTCAAAGCGAAGTAACCGTACAATAACAATAAAGCACATTTTCATCTCCAATCAAAAAAAAAAATCTTCCTAACATGAGCAAAATAGCTTAAAAAGGAATGACAGGGAAGCCACTAACCTTTTTAGTGCTCATATTACTTATGTAAATGTTTGTATGTGTTGCATTTTGGCTTGTAATGTTGATATCTGGCAAGTCAAAAATTATCCGTACTCCAGGTATATTAAAACTTCTGCTGGCTGCACTGCTTTTTCAATGCTTTCTGTACTAGGTCGCTGTCTCCCCAGTGCAGATTTGAACGTGTTACGTCAGTTCGTTTGTGACTGCAGTGCAAGAAAAAAATGCCTCACTTGTGATTTGCAAGAAAGAAAAGCAGCGTGCAGTGATTTTTATTTTGTGGTCTGAGGGTGTGTCTGGTGTTGATATTTATCGAAGATTTTGTGCACAGTATGGAGAAAGTGTTTTGTTGCGAAGAAGTGTGTATGAATGGATAGAGAAGTTCAAAGAAAGTCGCACAAGTGTCAGCCATGAAGGAGGAGCCGGACGCACGTCCACGACTGATGAGAATATTGAGCGTGTACGTGAACAGATTCTGTTGGACAGACGAGTGACAGTGGATTATGTTGCAAAGAGGCCCTAAGAGAACAAAGATTCTTCTGATGAAGAGGTGAAGACAGCGGTGCATTTGTGGCTCACAGCTCAGCCCAAAACATTTTTAATGAGTGAATACGAAAGCTTGTTGACAAATGCGTATTGAGAAACAGGGAGATTATGTTGAAAATATGAGATATGGTAAGAACTTACCCTTGTTATCTCTATTTCTACGAAGTCCATAGGGTTCCACAGGATACCTTGGGGTATAGGTGTGACGTCAGTCGCTGGGCACCATAGAGTTAAGCTTTTCAGCCTCCCAGGATGCACTAGGGTCCCCCTCCTATACCCCGCCCCCGAGCCAAGGCACCTCAGTTAGTTATCAAGCCATAGGCCGGAGGAGGAGAAGGAAGAGAGAGAAAAAAGATCTGGACACATACAAGAATCACATTCTCACCAGAGGGAGACGGAAAACCGGTGACCAGAGCAAAGCCCATCTGCAGCACAGGTGCGACAGGGCGGGAGTCCTGTGGAACCCTATGGACTTCGTAGAAAGAGATAACAAGGGTAAGTTCTTACCATATCTCATATTTTCGACTTCAGGGTCCATAGGGTATCCACAGGATACCTTGGGGATGTCCCAAAGCAGTATCCTTTAAGGGTGGTTTCGGGCGTTACCAAAAGGTAACGCCCGAAACTGGAAGTGGTCGCTGCGGATTGCAAACCTGAGGAACTGTTGATGGCGCAAAAGAATAGGGACATGCAGGTAAGCGTCCTGTATGTCCAATGACACCATGTAGTCCCCAGGTTCCAGCGCCAGAATGATGGACCGTAGGGTCTCCATCCGAAACTTCGGGACCCGCAAAGACTTGTTGAGTGCTTTGAGGTTGAGAAATCGGACGATATGACCCATTGGGTTTCTGTACCAAAAATAGATTTGAATAGAAACCCTGGCCCCTCTGGGAGAATGGAACAGGCACTATAACTCCAGCCTGGAGCATAGTGTGCAATACCTTCCGCAGCTCCGTAGCCTTGTTCCGGTCTGATGGTAGACCCGTGGTGAAAAAGCGAGCCGGGGGTCTGTGCCGGAAGGAGAGGGCGTATCCGTGGGAAACCACCTCCAGAACCCAAGTGTCTGTCGTAGTGGTCGACCAACACTGGGCGAACTGTAGCAGGCGGCCTCCCACCCTGGGATCCCCCAAAGGGAGGCCCGGACCGTCAGGCCGCAGGCTTGTCATCTGGCTTGGGGGCCGGACGTCTGGTACTCCATGCCTGCTTCCGGGGCTTGACCGATTTCTTAGGGCCAGCCTGTCGAGGAAACGACTGTGGTTTGGGCCTGCCCTGGGCCCTAGATGACCGAAAGGACGATGGTCCAGAACCAGAAGGAGCAGCGGCCGACGGGAGACAAGCAGATTTGGCTGCCGCCAGCGTGGCCACAATCTTATCCAGATCCGGACCGAAGAGAACTTCTCCGGTAAACGGCAACGCTTCCAGACCTTTCTTGGAATCTGCGTCCGCCTTCCAGGATCGCAGCCACAAGGTGCGACGAGCAGCTACCGCTGCTGAAGAAATTCTAGACACCAGAGTACTAATGTCCAGAGCCGCCTCGTTGATGTAGGTGGCCGAATCACGGAGATTGCCATTCAACTCTGCCTGTTCGGCCGGACAGTCGGATTCAAAAGAAGCCTCTAATGAATCCGCCCAGCGCTCCATCGCTGCCCCCCCTGCAAGGGAATAAGCGGACTTCAGGCAGATTTCTACCTTGCGGTCCGTAGCATCCTTAAGGGAGGACATGGATGGCATCGGCAATGTGGCACTACGGACAAGACGGGTCACGTGAGAATCCACCTGTGGAGGGGATTCCCACTTAGCAAAATAATTATCCGCGAACGGATAAGCCACCGCCAGGCGTCTCTGCGGCTGGTATCGCTTGCCAGGCTGTTTCCACGCCTCCTCTAAATGGTCCACCAACTGACCCGAAAGAGGAAAGACTGTGGCATCGCCCTTCACATCTTTGAAAAAGGCGTACTTAGATTTAGCCGCTGGAGGAACTTCGTAAGGATCCAGAATCTCCCCATCATTAGACGTCCCCTCGTCATCCTCATAAGAAGCGGACAGAGACGCCACCGGCCTTTTATGAGGCCGCATCACAGACTCCCCTTGCAACACATCCGACAAGTGCTGTACAGAACTCGTCAGGGAGTTAACCCACGCTGGCTCCTGAGAACCCGGGAGCGGGGAAATAGGGAGACTGTGGGGTACCACCAATTGTCGTGGGAACCCCTGCATGGGTGACGACACCACAGACTGCTGGGACAAACCCATCGGAGTAAACGTGGGCTGCGGAGCTAACTGGCCCACTAAAGCTGTTAACGCCTGAGCGAAACAAGCCCAGGGCGGCTCCTGTACCGGTGCTGTAACCGTAATAGGCTGCGCCATGGACAAACACTGCCGGCAAAGGCCCTCCGCGCTACCCTCCCCCTCCACTAACAGTACTTTGCACGTGGTACACTGTAGCCGGAGGGGAAAATCACTTTCAGACATGATGGCACCACGTATGTGACCTCTCTCACCAATTAAGTATTAAATAGGCGAGAGACCACCCTGCAGCACCGCACCGCAAGGGCTTTAGCAGAAAGAACAGGGACAGTAATAAAGCTGACAGTTTAGAGAAGAAAAGTTACAGGCAGCGCTAGCACAGTCGCATACAATGCAGAGAAATAACAATTCCTGCACTAACAGCGCTGATCACTCAACTACACAGACACAGGGCCTGGTAGGACACAGCGCTGCATACACAGACCTGAGCCACAGCGGAGTAGAGGTATGCGGGGGGACCCAGACCACGATGCTTCCGTCCAGCGCTTCCAGCAGCGTTCACCATGGGGGAGGAGCGCTGCCACAGGACCAGTCGGCAGCATGCAGAGAGGGCTGTGTGCAGCGGGGGAGGCGCCGGCTGTGAGACAGGGAAGGCGCGCTCCCCTGGCATGCATTTAACCCCTGGGACACCGCAGCGCTACCGCTCTGCTGCAGTCCGCTGTCCCAGGGGGTAGTGGAAAGCGCAGGTTGGTCGCCTGGCTCCACGCTGCAGCCAGTCCCCAGGGAGCCCCCTGCCTGGGGACTTAGGACCATGTGACCAGCGGGGACCCACCGCGGGACCCCGCTGCTTACCTTTGTCCCCCTTGGATCCGGCCATGGTCCGGAACATCTGGGGTCACCGCTAGCTGTGACCCCAGATGCTCACCAGCATCCCCGGATCGGTACCGGCGTTCTGGTACCGGCGGGGGTGTAGGGAAGACAGCATGGACGTCAGGACTGACTGTCCATGCTGTACATCCAGATGTGCAGCCACAGCTGCACTGAAGAAAGCTTCAGGGGCTCTTCTAGCCCCCACTCCGACAGGTGCACCCGACGCCGGCCGGGCACCAAACTAAACTGAGGTGCCTTGGCTCGGGGGCGGGGTATAGGAGGGGGACCCTAGTGCATCCTGGGAGGCTGAAAAGCTTAACTCTATGGTGCCCAGCGACTGACGTCACACCTATACCCCAAGGTATCCTGTGGATACCCTATGGACCCTGAAGTAGAAAAATAATGTATTTGTCTCTTCTGAAAGTTGATTCAAATAAATTCTACAACCAGAGTGCAGATAATTTTTGACTCACCCTCGTATATATATTTCACATTTGCAAATAAACATCTATTGCAACAATAATTCCTAATTCTTTTATATATATATATATATATATATATATATATATATATATATATATATATATATATATATATATATATACATACATACACACACACACACACACATATATATGCCCTCCAATGGAAAAACTGCCAAACGTATGTAGAAATAACTGCGGAACTCACAGGACTTTGGATAGAAGACTCACGACTCAGGAAAGTCAAAGTTCAACGTTTCAGTCTAGCGACTTTTATCAAGAACTACAGACAGAAGATACAGTGCATACCTTTATACCCAGTGACATCCCATAGTGACCATGTGCACCGCTCACCACGCCGTTGATGACGTCATCAAGTCGGGACAGGGTGCTTGCACAATGATGCAGCCGCGCCCAACGTGATTACCCTGGTAGGTAACCAGGGCAACCCAGTGTTGATACACAAACATGGCTCTGCAACAAAAGCATGCTGCACTCCCCACCGCTGTCAGCACGCAGTGGGGAGAGAGCATGCCACAGATGTAACAAGGCAGACACAATGATAAACTGCACAATAAACCCCGGTAATATGGCAAAACGAACGGCGGCATACATAGAATAATAAACAGATGTGAATAAAGAAATGACAGTGATACATATGGGTTATTACAACAGAATTTCTCTACAATATAATATCATATGGTAAATGTGCTACATGAAAAATGCACAACATGTAACACAAGTAATAATGGCAGATGAGTAACATATAACACTGGTAACATTGACAATCAGATCTGAAAGTTCAAAGGTGATGTAAAGCACACAAGCGAATGTAATACCAAGCAATTAATATAAAAAAAATGCATGTATTGGAATAAAGAAAATAATCAATGAGTAGACTCCTTAAGATAAAATAACCTCTACATGGCCGAGCTGATCATGGGAAACCTTGATGCATGCTGTTGAAATGGTTCTAACCATGCAAAGAAGAAAATGAAACACATAAAGCTGGTGTGTAACGAGGGATGAGCCACTAAACAATGGCAAATAAACCATGAAAATATGACCTGGTGGATCTTAAACGGAACTGTGCGGTGCACCTACACATGGTACAAAAAATGAACAAGTGGATGAATCTGATAAGGTCCATCAACTGTGTGAATGGATGAAAAAAAGTAACGGCAAATGCGAATGGACAAACGTCAGAAAAGGATAACTCCATGTTACAGGGATACCTTGGGGTATAGTGATGGCAGAGGCATCCGGGCAGCACGCAGTTAATTTTTTCTTCCCAGGATGCACCTGGCTTCCCCTCTATTCCCCGCCTCCCAGCCAGAAGCTCCTCAGTTTAGTAATAAGCCAGAAGAGGAGAAAATAAAAGAGAAAGAAGAAGTCTGGAACACTCAAGAATCACATTCTCACACAGGAGACGGAAATCGGTGACCAGAGCGAAGCCCAGCTGAAGCACAGGCTAGTCAGGACAGGTGCCCTGTGAACCCTAAGAACCTCGTAGAAAGAGATAACAAAGGTAAGTTCTTACCATCTCTCTTCTTTTCTACTTCAGGGTCCTTAGGGGTCCACAGGGATACCTTGGGGATGTCCGAAAGCAGTCCCTTTAAGGGTGAAACCGCTCCTGTGCAGAAAGGAGAATCCGCCGCCCGAAGGAAGCATCCTGAGAGGCGAAGGTGTCAAAAACATAATACCATACAAAAGTATGGACAGAGGACCACGTGGCCGCCTTGCAAAGCTGAACAGCCGAGGCGCCACGGCGAGCTGACCCACAGACCTCGTATAGTGAGCAGTAACAGAGGGCGGCGCTGGAATGCCCTCCAGATTTTAAGCCTCAGAGATTGCCATGCGAATCCACCTTGCCAAAGTTTGCTTATTGGCAGGTCAACCCTTCTTATGGGAACCGTAGAGGACAAACAAAGACTCCAACTTCCGAAGGGAGCTGGTAGGGTCCACGTAAATCCGTAGAGCCCGTAGCACATCTAAAAAGGGCTCACCTGCTGAAAGGTCTGGTGAGTTAAAGACCGGCGCTGTAATATCCTCATTAATGTGGAAACTAGACACCACCTTAGGAAGGAAACCAGGGCGAGTCTGAAGTACTGCCATGTCCTAGTGAAAAATCAGAAACAGGAGGGCGACAGGAGAGAACCCCCAAATCTCACACTCTTCTGGCCGAAGCAACAGCCAGAAGAAACACAGTCTTCGCTGCAAGCCATTTGAAGTCCAATGAAGCCCAGGGGTTCAAATGGAGGTCCTTGGAGAGCCCGAAGGACCACAGCCAAATCCCAAGGATCCACTGTAGGGACAAAGGGAGGCTGAATGCGAAGGACACCCTGCATAAAGGTGCGAATATCAGGAAGCGGAGCAATCCTACGCAGAAACCACACTGACAGTGCAGAGACATGCACCTTTAAGGAGGCGAGGCGAAGACCTTGATCTAAGCCCGTCTATAAGAAAGCCAGAACCCTGGATATCCAAAACACCTGGGGATCGACCCTCTAAGGCGACACCATTTAAAGTAGGTATGGCACACCCTGTGGTAAAATCTGTAGAAGCCGGTTTCCAAGCTCTGAGCATGGTGTTATGGATACCCAATTAAAACCTCTATGCAATCCTGCCTATACCTTCTAAAATTGTCGCTATTTAGCGTAATGAGTTGCACACTAAATAAATGCTTTCAGACTTTGAATGTGGCTCCAAAGCACAAAAAGTTATTATTCAATATAAAAACAGATGGTTACTGTGATCTAAAGACAATTAGCGCAAATAAATCATACAGACCCAAGGTACATTTGTTATATACGCACGCGCTCTGGGCCCAGATACCGGCATCAGCATTAGAAACCTCCGTCAACAGCACAGCTAGAAGACTCAACACTGGGGTCAGAGAGCACACATATATACTCTTACAGAGATAGGCAATACAATAGACAAGTTTGTTACAGGATAGTTCAATTCGAATGGACACAAACAGCCTCTAACAACCCTTTTTGTCCTTTTTCCCGCTGCATGCTAATCTAGGCTGCAAACATTACAGAGGACATTTTAATGTTTTAACTCTCTATAGTCCATAGTTTGCGGACGCATGTTGCAATCTTCTCACCGATGATACCGGAAATCTGTGGAGACACAGTGGATCAGTATAACACCAAACACTGTCTGCTTACCATGTACTAAACCTTAGATATTAATGTTGTGTAATAAAGGTTATTTGATAATTACTCCATAAACCTTGGGTATTACACTTTAATGCTAGGGAACCTTTTATGTAAGTGTGCAGTGTGTAAATATTGGGGAATTGGGAAAAGATGCTAGTTAGTGTTGTGCGACTGTTTTGTGAACGTGTTTTGCAGGGATAATCGTTTTATATGTTTTAATGTCTGTCTGTATTTAAATGGTGAGGACTTTTAACTTCTTTCTATTGCGTGGGAATCGCACGATGCTAAATAATAGCATTGCCATATGTACTTATAAGGGCGAGCTTCACTAATGGCGCTGGACGGCCAATCAAAAAATGGCGTCTCCTTGCCATTCGCAAAATGGCGTCGCGCAGATCTAATTTTAAACCGATCCTGTCTCAGCCAATTATCCGGCTTCGACAGTGTTAACCGCTGAGCTGGAAAAACCTTTTCGACCTTAGGAAAGATGTCTCAAGAGCCACGCCGTCAAAGACAGACAACCCAGGTTCAGGTAAAAGCAAGGACCCCGAGACAACAGGTCCAGATGTTGAGGTAACAGCAACAGAGTGTCGATGGAGAGACTCTGAAGCTCTGAATACCAGTGCCCTCTGGGCCATGACGGAGCCAACAGCAGGATCATGTCACATTGTAGTTCGAACTTTCGAAGTACTCGAGGAAGAACGGACACCGGAGGAGAGAGGTACACAAACTGGAAGGTCCACTTGACTGACAGAGCGTCTACCAGGAGACCGCCTGATCTGGACCCGTACACTGGCAGTTTGTGATAGTGTTGGAAGACCATGAGGACCACTTCTGGAAGGCCCCACCTTTCCACTAGGAGTAGAAACACCTATTGGTGAAGAGACCATTCCCCGAGAAGCACGTCGTGACGGCTGAGGAAGTCCGCTTCCCAATTGAGGACTCCGGGAATGAACATTGCAGTCATGGCTGGAAAATGGCCTTCCGTCCATGTCAGAATGCGGGACACTTCTGTAACTTCTAATTCCTCCTTGACGGTTGATGTAAGCCACTGTCGTGGCGTTGTCATACTGTACTCGCACAGGTTTCCCCTGAAGTATCGGTCCAGCTTGCAACAAGGCTCGGAAGACTGCTCGTAATTCCAATATATTGATTGGCAGGACAGACTCCTCTGCAGCCCATTGACCCTGAAATGAGTGTGGACCTGTCACCACGCCCCAACCCCGAAGACTGGCATCGTCAATAGAGTCCAGTCCGGGATCCAAATAGGGCACCCTTTGGCGAGATGCCCCATCTGTAGCCACCAAGTCAGACAACCGGACCTTCACAGAGAGCACTGTATCGTCTGTGCTTTTATCCGCTGAGGTAATCCGTCCCACCTACAGAGTATCAACAGTTGCAGAGGTCGCAAATTAAACTGGGCATACTCCACCATGACGAAGGTCGATACCATGGATCCCAGTAGTTGCATTGTTGAGTGAATGAACACCCTGCTACCCTGAAGACATTTGCATATTTGCATCTGCAAAACAGAGATCTTGTCTAGTGTCAGAAAGATCCGTTGCTGTTGTGAAGAGGGCTCCCACATGGAGCATTCTCTGAGACAAAGTCAATGAGGACTTCTTCCAATTAATCAGCCACCCGTGTGACTGGAGCACCAAGATGGTAAGCTGCAGGTGGTGAAGAACCACTGGAGATCCTGCCAGCAGCAAGAGATTGTCCAGGTAAGGTAATAGGCGGATCCCTTGTAGTCTCAGATGGGATGCCATTACCACCATACTCTTGGTAAACACCCGAGGGGCCATTGAGAGGCCAAAGGGTAAAGCCCGAAACTGGAATGTTGTTGCCATATAGCAAGTCTGAGAAACCGTTGGTGCGAAGATGCAATCAGGATATGCAGGTATGTATCCTGGACATCCAGGGATACCATAAATCCCCTGGTTCCGTCGCCAGTATAATGGAGTGTAGGGTTTCCATCCTGAATCGAGGTACCCTGAAGAATTTGTTCAGGGACTTGAGATTGATGATAGGTCGTTTGAGCACCAGAAAGAGGGTTGAATAATATCCCGGTCACTTTTGCGACATTGGGAAAGGTACGACTCCTGCTTGTAGCAAGAAATGTACTGCTTTCTGGACCTGCAAGGCTTTGTCCCTGTCGGAGACAGGTCTCCCGCCCCGACATGCTGAGGACTAGTCGTCGGGCTTGGCAGCCAGCCGCCTTGCGCTCCAAACCTGTTTCTTGGGCTTGCCAGTCTGACTGACTGTTAAACCTTACCTTGGGCCCTAAAGGACACAGTTCGTGACCCCCGCAGGAATGGGCACAGCAAGCAGGCATGCCGTCAAACTGGACTTTACCATTATAAGGCAAACCCTCAAACCCTCCTTAGAGTTTGCATCTGCCCTCCAGGAGCGGAGCCACAAAGTACGGTGAGACGAAATTGCGGCCGCCAACCCCCTTAAGAATAGGAGACTAACATTCAAATCAGCCTCATCAATATATGCGGCTGAACCACAGAGATTGCCCACCAGAGTCATATGGTCACTATTAGCGTCTGAAGACAGGGACTCCTCCAGGGAGCCTGCCCAGGACTCCATAGCTCTGGCTACCCAGCAGATATTCATAGCCGACCTGGACCCGACAGGGAATAAACGAACTTCAGGCAATTTTCCACCTTCCTACCTGTAGTGTCCTTTAAGGATGATATGGAAGGCATAGGCAAAGCCGCGCTCTTGACCAAGCGCGTGACATGTGAATCCACCACAGATGGAGTTTCCCACGTGACAAAATACTCCCCAGCAAACTGATATGCGTGAGCCAGGCGTCCTTGCGGCTCGAACACTTTCCGGGAGTTTCCCATGCTACCTCCAAGCGCACGCAGAAACCCCCCTGTGAACCAAATGTATTTATTAGAGAGGAGACAGCCTAGTCTCTGTCTCTACCCCCGAAGGCCACCCGCAGGAGCGACAGAACTACAGCTTTACAGACGCAGAGCTGACAGGAATAGAGCACTCTGCGCAGGAGGTCTCCGCCCACATGGACTCCAGCAGTGATCTCCTACTCCCTTCTCAGCCCTCAGTACTTTATGATGATGGGTGTGTGTGTACTGTATGTATGTTGATGTGTGTGTGTACAGTATGCATGCATGTTGTGTGTATGTATGCTTATGTGACTATGTACTATGGGCCTGATTCAGAGCCGCTTGTAAGCGGGCGCTCACTCGCTGAACGATTTTCTCCCGTCCGCGCACGGTTCTAAATACACATGCGTAAACCAGTCTGTGCGATGGGAAATCGTGCGCTCGTAAAACAATGAGTGAGCGCTACTTTGAGTGACAGATAGTGGCATTTGTGGGTGGTAACAGGGGAAAGTACTTGTGAACGGGGGAGTGGTGCTGCTAACGCAGGTGTGTCTGACCATCAAAAAGGCGTTTTAAGGGCGTCCATAATTATCATGGGTTCGTCATATGACGCTGCAGTAGGTGTAATTTGACAAGAAGCACTCGCACTGCTTGCGGTAGGGTAAGGTCTACCACAAGCAGTACGTGTGCTTCCGATGGCTCTTGATGTTAACGATGGCTTTAAACACTTCCTGGAGATAACTTTAGCTGCGAGCGGCAAGGGGCGGTAGTTCACTAAAATGCAATCACATTTTTCACGCTCGCTAAAACAGAGGGCGTCATTATGGTCTGCCGTGCGAGCAAGGAATTTGAATAGCCAGCCCTCGTCAGCAGCGAGCGTACGGCCGCTTACGAGCGGCTCTGAATCAGGCCCTATATGTGTATATATTTTTGTATACTGTACGTTTGTGTGTGTGCACTGTATGCATGTTGCTGTGTACAGTATGTATGCTGTGTGAATATGTATACTGTGTGTAAGTATGCTTATGTGAGTATGTACTGTGTTTAAGTGTGTACTGTATATATGTATGTTGATGTGTGCACAGTATGTATGCTGTTTGTGTAAGTATGCTTATGTGAGTAAGTACTGTATGTGTATATATACTGTATGTTTATGTGTGTACTGTATATATGTATGTATGGTGTATGAATGCTTATGTGAGTGTATGTGTATATATGTATGTATACTGTAAGTATGTTTGTATGTACTATATAAGTATGCTGATATATATGTATGCTGTGTATGTACACTGTGCGTAAGTTTGCTGATGTGTGTGTATGTACTGTATGTATGTATGTAGTGTGTATGCAAGTATGCTTGTGTTTGTGTAAACTATGCTTGTGTATTTGTAAATTGTGTATGTAAGCTGTGTATGTATGCATGCTTGTGTGTTTGTTTATATACAAAGATCTATCTATAAACCCCTTCTTAAAAACCCTGCGTTTGCCCCTGCAGCAGGGAGCAGAGTGACCGTGCCATGGGGATTACCAGCGCGTAGGAGTAGTGACCACCAGTGAGCTGCAGATCTACCAGCATGGAAGAGTGGGACCCTGGAGGTTGCAGTACTGGTGACTGGGTAGGTAGAGTGTCCTCCAGGGAGCTGTACACTGCGGGTGAGGGACTATTTACATTATTTAATTACAATGTCCTCCCACTTTAATAGTTAAAAATTGAGGGCACTCCTATGTGTTACACTCTCTAAATGCACTGCTGTGTATGGGCCACTATATTTATGGGGTACTCCTTTGTGTGCTGCACTGTAAATATGCCTACCCCTAATCTCCTCCTTGCCCCAGCTGCTGTCTACCCTTACCGCCTCCCTACCCCCAGCACTGCCTGCCCCTTGCCTCCAGTACTGCCCCAGCTGCTGTCTACCCTTACACCCTCCTTACTCTTCAGCACTGCCAGCCACTAAACCCTCTCCTTTTGCCCCTGTACTGCCCCAGCTACCTAGTTTCACCCTCCTTACCCGGCCCTAACTTCCTCCTTGCCCCTAATACGGCCCAAGTTGCTATCTATCCTTGCCCCCTCCCTACCCCCAGCACTGCCTGCCACTAACCACCTCCTTGCACATAGTACTGCCTCAGCTGCTATCTACACTTGCCCCCTCTCTACCCTCAGTACCGTCTACCCCTAGACCCCTCCTTGCACCTCAATACTGTTGTCAGCTGTTATCTATCCTTTCCCCTCCTTGCCCCCCCAGCACTATCGCAATTGCTGTCTGCACCTACCCCTTCCCTAGCCCCAGCACTGCCTGGCCTTACTCCCCTCTACCCCATTTTCTCCCTGCCTTTCCCCCCAGCTCTACCACAACTGCTACCTGCCCACCAGCACTATCCCAGCTGCTGCCTGCTTTCACCCCACCATAATATGTGATGGGACCCAGAAACGGTGGAGTAGGACTCCAATTTCATAAAGCGAGGGGTCCCTGGGACATACAAATTTTTCCTCTTATCACGATCACTAGACAATAGATGAATCAGAATTTAGAGTCCAATGGGCATTTGAGAAAAGAACTTGTTGTAGATACAGTGTACACCATAAAGTGAAATACTGACCATTATGTTTAGGTCCATTGAAACCAGTTCAATTATTATTAAGCTAAATAAGGCATACGGATACTATTTTGCATATAGAATACATTTTCATAGTACTGCTAATAGAAGTAATTGCTAATCTACTAAAAAACAGTCAGCAGTAGCAGTAATGTAAATGTAATTGATAACTACACTCATTTATACTGTTTACAGATAATGTGCATACAAGCTGCATGCCTTATTAAGTACCAATTTCCAACCATTAGGGAGATTCATACAACATTGAATTTGAAGAATTACACTTTCAAGCAGTGAAATGCAATTCACAATATGGAACGGCATTATTAAAAAACAAACTTCATACCAGGCCATCAGTAGTATCGCCTGCCCAGCAAAATGAAAGAGAAACAAATTCCACAAACTTGGCATAACTGTTTTGGTTGACAAATCATCTCTAAAAGCACAAGAAAGCTATTACGGAGAGCAAAATAGAAAAAGCAGATGGGACAAATCTACTAAGGTGCTATTTCTACATAAGCAAATTAGACTAGCAAATTGCACGCAGTTGTGTAAATTTTCAATCCAAAAATTTCATCATCACAGCAAATTGTGAATTAGAAAAAAACCTTAGCGCTCAAAGATTACACTGGTACTTCACAGTTAACCTGCAGCGGTCAAAGATAAAAGGTGAGAAACTGCAACCCCACAAAAAAGCATAAATAGAAAAACAGTACCGCGCTGGTTAAAAATATATGAAATCAATATGATGAGTTGCAATATAATATAATAAAAAATAATAAAGATAATAAATATTAATCCTTCAAATAAATGAAAAAACAAAACAATAGGAGATATTGGTTGAGTTTCCTATATCCAAAATGCTTGGGACCAGGGGTATTTTGGTTAACGGAATAGTCCATATTTTGGAATATTTGCATATCATAATGAAATATCTTGGGAATAGGACCCAAATATACACAGAATGCATTTGTGTGTTATATACACACACACCTTATACACACAGCCTGCAGGTAATTGTATACAATATTTTCAATAATTGTGTGTCTCAAAGTTTGTGTACAGAAATTAAATTATTTTATGTTTCATATATACACACAGCCTGTAGGTCATTTTATACA
The DNA here is from genome assembly GCA_031769625.1 of Taudactylus pleione. Classification (NCBI taxonomy): domain Eukaryota; kingdom Metazoa; phylum Chordata; class Amphibia; order Anura; family Myobatrachidae; genus Taudactylus; species Taudactylus pleione. Next base: position 64,886 of record JAUIMM010002042.1, read on the forward strand.
TTATTTTTAATAATTTGTGCCTTAGACAAAGTTTGTGTACATTAAACTATTAAAAAAATCAAAGGTTTCATTATCTCAGTCATGCAAAAAAAAGATCCGTATTTCGTAATATTTGGATATGGGAGACTCAACCTGTACATATAAAAAAACCCAATATAGACTAGTCATACTAACACAATAAATCGGTAAATTACCGTATATACTCGAGTATAAGCAGAGTTTTTCAGCACATTTTTTGTGGGGCACTACTACTGGGGGCACTACCAGGGGGGCGATTACTACAGGGGGGGATTACTAAAGGGGGCACTAAAAAGGGTGGGATTACCACTGGGGGAACTACCAGTGGGGGGACTACCACTGGGGGCACTAAAGGGGGGGGGGGGGGGGGATTACCACTGTGGGCACTACCAGGGGGGGAATACTACTGGGGGCACTGGAAGGTGGGATTACCACTGGGGGCACTACCAGGGGGGATTACTACTGGGGGCACAACCAGGGGGAATTACTACTGCGGACACTACCAGCTGCTGCATTTCCCACCCTAGGCTTATACTCGAGTCAATAAGTTTTCCCAGTTTTTTGTGGTAAAAGTAGGTACCTTGGCTTATATTCGGGTCGAATTATACTCGAGTATATACGGTAATAATGAAAAAGAAAAATTAGTTGAGTTCATTAAAGAATTATAATGCTCTTTAAAGTTTAAAGAGTGTTATGACCCGGGTTCATAATAAAAACATTTTGACTTGAAATAATAAGGTGCAATTGGTTTTCTCAAGATGTATATAATACCTGTAGATCAGATACAATGTGTCCACCGTATGTTTATAGATACATCCGTTCTGTTTAGCTGCAAAATCTGGTAGCCATGGCGACCTGGCCCCTGGGATTTGTCAAGCCCTGCACTAACACATTTTAAAAATATACAGGTGGAGCCAATTTTTTCAGCTGTGATTCTGTGAGGCACCTGGAAAACATGCACTGTTTGGGGTCCTGAGGACAGAGTTTGAGAACGACAGATTTTAGGACTAAAGCTGGGCAGAGAGGGATCAGTGGTCAAAATATCCTTCCAAATGTGTTCCCAGAAGGAATAGACTAATGGGCAGTCCCACAGCAGATGCCAAAAACCAGCATTCTCCTCCAGACATCTAGGGCAGAGAGATTCCTCCCTAAGACCAGGACGCTGCCGAGATAAGTGTACGATATACTCTGTGTAGGACGTAAAAATGTACCTGCCTAGGACCTGACGAAGCAAAGGGGGCAAACCAGAGGTAAACATGCCAGAGAGTAAAAATAATAATAGAACAAGAGAGGATCCAACCCGTTCAGCCAGAAAGCCCAACAATGTTAGACCAGCGGAGCCACTCACCCAATCAGACAAGTGAACTACCTGAGCAGATATATAATAGAACCGAAGGTTAGAAAGGCCCATTCCTCCAAAGCTTTAGTTCTATAAAGAGTTTTAATAGATACTCTAGCTGATCCATAACCCCAAATAAAGGATGAAAGACTACAAATAACAGAAAACACCCTTTTGGGGGACATAAACTGGAGAATGTTGCAAAATATATAAATACTTGGGCAGGATAGACATTTTAAATCAATTAATATTCTCAAAACTGACAGGTAATTTTTTCCAAAAATGGACCTTCGCTTTAAAATTAGCTGTTATAGGATCAATATTTTGCGATACATAGTCCGAGGCCAGGGGCGTAATCCAAACACGCAAATATTGAAACCTTATGGTCCACTGCAGGGGCAGGGTAGCTGCTCTCCATCAGGAATACAGCCTGAAATAGGAAAAATTTGGCCTTATCCCAATTGGTAAGTAATCCTGAAAAAAACACCAAACATATTAGCAATGCACTGCATCGACTCTAGTGAACTCCCTGAATATTCTAAAAACAATAGCATATTGTCAGCAAATAGGGCCACAACATTCTCAACCACATCTTAATACCTCGGACATCCAGATCTGCACGTAATAGACAGGCCAACAGCTCAAAAGCCATGGCAAAAAGGGCAGGGGATAGTGGACAGCCCTGACGAGTCCCCCTCGCTAGAGGAAAAGGATCTGATGTATACCTATTAACAGACACTCAAGCTGCTGGAGAAGAATACAGGAGCTGAATCCAGTGAATAAAACGAGGCCCAAAGGCAAATTTGCAGATCACAGCCCAAAGGTAACTCCAATCCACCGAGTCAAAGGCTTCGGCGGCGTCCAAGGACACCACCACTGCCTCTTCCCCAAGTACATCACTTCTCTTCATATGATAAAATAATCTATGAAGATTCTGGACCGTAGACTTTCCTGGCATAAAACAAGCCTGGTCAGGGTGAATAAGTGACATGATTCAAACATGTAGCAAGTATTTTGGCTAATATTTTGACATCTGTGGCTAATAGTGAAATGGGATGGTAAGACTCAGGGAGGGTGGGATCCTTCCCAGGTTTGGCTAATACAACAATAATGGCCTCAGACATAGAGGGAGGAAGAGAACCCTAATCAAATAAAGAATTAAACAGATCCAATAAGTACGGAATAAAGAAATCTTTACATTTTCTGTACACCTCCACAGGAATCCCGTCATAGCCAGGGGCCCTGGAAGCGGGGAGAGGAAACTGCTGCCTCAATCTCTTCTAACATAAATTGAGCATCAAGACATCAAAAGCTTCCTGAGAGCGCTTCGGCAGGACAATCCGGTCCAAGTAATCCTGAAGCTGATCAGTCAAATAAGAAACCCTGGAAGCGCAAGGGGAATAATCTTATTCACAAACACTTGTGCAATACCAGCCCCCAAATAACACGGCTGACCCAGAGAATTGAGAATACACTGTATAATATTAGTACGAGAATCTTCTCTTTCCAAAAAGACCGTAAATTGGATATTTTTACATCACAAGCGAACTTCACACATCTTGCACACTGCCAAGTTTAACCCACAATATGCATAAGCAGCATTTTATTTATTTTTTTAATTTTAATTGCACTAGAGGTTCCAAGCAGACTTATAAATATCAGATAAAGTCATAGCACAAAACTCACATCTAATTGAATCTCCTCCTAAAGTAGGGTACACACTGATAGATATATCGCCTGACCCATTGAACGGGCAATATAGCTATCTAGTGCATGTGCTAGTGTGGACAGCGAATATATAGACATCGTTCACAGACATATCCAATCTGCTGTACAACAGATGAAGATATCTCACACATATATTGTTTCATCTACTGGTGTGTGCGGGCAACCTGTCGATTGCCCGTACACATGCTGCAGGGACCCGGAGGTGAGTGACAGCTCAACTGGGCGGGCATTTAACTTAAATGCCTGCCCAGTTGTGATGTCACGAACGGTACATTGAGCGGACAATCAGTAATTAGATAGGCCGGCCTAGTGTGTACCCAGTCTTACATAAGAGATCTGCTCCTCTAGCAGCAGACTGATCCAATAATGTGGCTGCGAGTAAAGTGAGGAGGTTAAGGTCAAATATGAACCAAAAATATTTGGACATTAAAAAATCTCTAGAAATACAGGGACATCTAATGAGGTGTAGACCATGTTTATGATATGTAAAGTAATTTAAATGTCAGAGGAGAATTGTATGATTTCAATGTAATTGTCATCTTACAATAATAATGAGCATCAGCAGGTAGACTTTCAGGCAATGCTCCACTCAAATGAGCCTCTCGAAACCACTCATTTGAAGAGGCAAATTACAAATTTCTGCCCTGCAGTTTTTTTCCAATTGTGGTATAAAAATAAAACAGTTAATGACATTTTTGTTAATTTTACAAAGGATCAAAAAATAAAAGTTACTGGGGCGAACATTCACATTAATACAAGGTTGAGTTGAAGCATCTTTGGAGTTCCCTGTAAGCACTTTAGTGAAAAGATGAATTATACCACTTTCACACATACATGAAAATCCCAGGTTTTTGCACGTGAACGCGCATCGACCTAGGATACTGGTATGTATGAAACGACACAACCCTGGACAAAGTCCTGGGTCCACAACCCTGCTCTTTACTAGGGTTGAGCTGAGACCCTGGTAAAATGATCTCAAGTCTGAAAGGGGTATTAGTGGGAATCGAGATTCGTACTTACTCTCTGATTTTCCTGAAGGTCTTCTGGAATTAAGCAAGTAGGAGGCTAAGGTTATCAGGTGGGACCAAATGAGAACCATGTGCGGTCATAGACTTTCACAATTTTAGGTCTAAGGGGTCTATTCATTATGTTCATTATCCCCGATAATTAACATACTAACTCGCCGCGAGCGCCGGAGCAATTCATCATTGATCCGGTGCGGAGACAGCTGATCCGAAAATCAGCTGTTTTCACGAAGTGGCTTCACTGCTCCTTTCAGAGCAGTGAAACTTAGCACTGCAAAGTTGACTCGGCAGCGCTAGTGGGCCTGCGTTACCCTAAGTTCAAGCAGGCGCACAAAGCCCTGACGTCCGGCAGAAGGAGCTGGACAGGGGTGGAGCGATCCGATGGGGAAGGAGCAGGGTCAGCGGCAAGTGCGGGAGCAAACACCATCTTCTAATGTATGGGAACAGCGGGCCAATCCGCAAGAGAAAGGTAAGCAGGAGATATCAGTGATATCTCCTGCTTTACCTTTTGGATGAATGGCCCCTACAGTGAGGGGTCAATTTCGGGCCATATATTAAAAAGGTAACGCAGGAAATATCAGATATGCTATTTATCTCTCACCGAATAGCCCGCTGCCCCCATACACTAGTATGGGGACAGAAGTCATCAAGCTCAGAAAATACTATATTTTCAGAGCTTGAACGCGGGAGCATTCACCATTTTCAGATGGAGTTTGCTCCCGCAGTCGCCACTAACCCTGCTCCATGGGAAGGAGTCCCACTAATCCTGCTCCTTCCACTAACCCTGCTCCTTCCTATAGGAAGGATTCCCAAGCTCTTTCCGCCGGGGCTTTTGTGCGCATGCGTGACCTGTAGGTCATGCGGACGCACTTGTGTCACTGGAGCACTGCTCCAAAAGGAGCAGTGAAGCGCTTCGGGGAGACAGCGGATTTTCGGATCAGCTGGCCAGAGCAATGGTGAATTGCTCCGATGCTCGTGTTGAATTAGTATTTTAATTATCAGGGTCCGTTGGGACCCGGATAATTAACATAATAAATAGAGCCATTAATTTCTACAAAAGCAGAAATTAGAAATTAAGTGATGATGAATTGACCCCTTAATGGAATGTGAGTACCAGACAAGGCAAATATCAGACTACATAAGTATGAGCAGAGCTAATGAGAGATATGGTAAGAACTTACCTTTGTTATCTCTCTTTCTTCGAAGTCCACAGGGAGACCTTGGTGTATAGGTTGGGAGCTAAATCCGCGCACCACGCAGTTAAAGCTTTCAGCTCCCCGGATGCACTGGGTCCACTCTCCCTATAACCCCGCCCCCAAGCCAGAGGCACCTCAGTTTGTAAGTAGCAAAAGGCCGGAGGAGGAAAGAGAGAGAAGACTGGAACACTGAAGAATCACACTCGCAGAGAAGGAGACCGGAAACCAGTAACAGCCCATATGAAGCCAGGAGCGTCAGGGCGAGTGCCCTGTGGACCCTATGGACTTCGAAGAAAGAGATAAAAGTTCTTACCATATCTCTCATTTTCTTCTTCAGGGTCCATAGGCTCCACAGGGAGACCTTGGGGATGTCCCAAAGCAATCCTTGTAAGGGTGGGGACGCTCCTGCGCTGAGAGGAGAATCCGGCGCCCAAAGGAAGCATCCTGAGAGGCAAAGGTATCCAATGCATAGAACCTTAGTCTGGACAGAAGACCACGTCACCACCTTGCAAGGCTGAACAGCCGAGGCGCCACAGCGAGCCGCCCACGAGGGGCCCACAGCCCGAGTAGAATATGCATCAACAGAATCTGAAACAGAAAGGCCTTCCTGTGTGTAGGCCCGTCTGTGTGAAACCATCTAGCCAATGTTTGTTTATTGGCCGGCCATCCTTTCCTGTGAAATCCATTGAGCACAAATAAGTCTTTTCTGGAAGGAACTGGTATGGTCTACGTAAATCTTTAGAGCTCGGACCACAGTCAGTCAATGAGGCCCCACCAGCCGAGAGGACTGGTAGCTGAAATGTCGGTAAGTTCCTGAATAATATTTAACTTAAAAACCACTTTAGGAAGAAACAGGGCGAGTGCGACTCACAGCCTTGTGCAGGTGAAATATCCAGAAGAAGGTGCCACATTGTAACGCTCACAATTCCAACACTCTCTTGGCAGATGCAAAAGCTATAAAAAAAAAAAAAGTCTAAGCTATAACCCACGTAAGGGCTATCAAAACTAGAGGTTCAAATGGAGGCCCCTGGAGGGCACGAATAACTACTGCCAAATCCCAAGGAGCCCTTAGGGGGGATAAAGGGAGGTAGAATCCAGAGAACACCCTGAAGGAAAGTCTGAACACCCGAGTGGAGCAATTCTACATACAAACCTTACTGACAGTGCAGAGACACGCACTTTCAGGGAGGCCAGGCCGGGCTAGACCCAATCCAGCTGGAAGAAATGCCAGAACTCTGGAAATCCTAAACACTTGAGGATCGTAGCTACAGGTACGATACCATAAGAAATATGTATGCCACACAAAGCTGGCTTACGCGCTCTAAACATCCCGATGATGCCAGAGAATCCTTTGGACCACAGTAGGGACGCAGTCAAAGACAGACGATCCAGGTCCAGGGAATGGAAAGAACCCTGAGACAACAGGTCCGGACGTTGAGGCAGCAGGAACGGAGTGTCAATGGAGAGACTCCGAAAATCTAAGTACCAGTGACATCTGGGTCAATCTGGAGCCACCAGCAGGACAGTATCTCCGTCTCGATTTAACTTCCGAAGAACTCGAGGAAGAAGGGAGACCGGAGGAAACAGGTACGCATATTGGAAGGTCCACTTCACCGACGAAGGTTGCTTCGGTATCTCTAGCTCTGGACCCTAACACCAGCAGTGTGTGATAGAGTCAGGAGGCCATGAGGACCACCTCTGGGAAGCCCCATGTGCTCACTAGGAGTTGAAACCTCTCTTGGTGAAGAGACCAGTCCCCAGGGTTGCACGTCGTGAAGGCTGAGGAAGTCCGCTTCCGGAATGAACACTGTAGAGTTGGCCGGGAGGTGACCCTTGGTCCATGTCAGAATGTGTGACACTTCTGTCATTGCTGCCCAACTTCAAGTGTCTCCTAGATGTAAGCCACTGTTGTGACAAGGTCGGACTGAACCTTTACAGGTTTATCGTTAAGTGTTAGGCCAGAGTGAGGGCCCTAAGACAGCTCGAAGTTTCAATAAGTTGATTGGCAGGGTTGAATCGACCGATGTCCAACGGCCCTGAAAGGAGTGCGGACCAGTCACTGCGCCCCAGAGAACGGCGTCCGTTGTAAGGATTATCCAGTCCGGAATCCAAAAAGGGGCGACCCTTGGTTACATGAGATGGCCATAGCCACCCAAATAGAGACAGACGCACCTTCGGAGAGAGCATCATCGTCTGAACATTGATGCGATGGAGAAACCCGTTCCACCTGCAGAGGATCAGAGAGAGCATCATCGTCTGAACATTGATCCGATGGAGAAATCCGTTCCACCTGGAGAGGATCAGTTTTTGCAAAGGCCTGGAATTGAACTGAGCATATTCCACCATTCCGAAGGTAAATACCATGGATTCCAGAACCCGCATTACTGAGTGTAAGTACACTCGTCAACTGTGGAGACATCTGTGCACTCGCAGTTGAAGAGTGGAGATCTTGTCTGACGTCATAAGGATTCTCTGATTCTGGGAATCCAGCAGGGTTCCTAGATCATAACCCGTGAGGGATTCAGGGAGGACTTTTTCCCAGTTGATTAACCATTTGTGCTTGTGAAGGAATGGTTAACTGGAAATGGCTTTGAAGTACCCTGGTTATCCCGCTAAGAGCAGGAGGCCGTCCAGATACAGGAGCAGTCGGATACCCTGAGCAGGTGGGCTGTCATAAAAGCCATAAATCTGGTAAACCCCGGTGGGGCTGTGGACAGTCCAAAGGGCAGAGCTTGAAAATTGGAAGTGTTGCTGTGGCACAGCAAAACTGAGAACGTTGATTAGAGGGCTCTATAGGTCCTGAATATCCAGCGATACCAAGTCCCCAGGTTCCATAGCTCGGAAAATGGAGCATAGGGGTTCCCTCCTGAAGCTAGGCACCTTTAAGAATAGGTTCAGGGATTTGAGATTGAGGATAGGCCAATGAGCACCATTCGGCCTCTGAACCAGAAAGGAAGTAGAATAATAAGTCCCTCGTTGAGATAGTGGGGCTGGCATAATTACCCCTGCTTACAGCAAGGACTGTATACCTTTCTGGATTTGTAAGGCCTTGTTTGGGTCTGAAGAAGGGCCTGTGTAGCAATACAGGTGAGGAGGCCATCTGAGCAAGCATCCATGGTGGTTTGACACCAGCACTGGGCGAACTGAAAAAGTCGGCATCCCACTCTGGGATCCCCCAGATGAAGAACTGTCTTGTCAGGCTGAATGTTTATACTCAGGTTTAGAAGCAGGGCATCTGGAGTTCCAGGTCTGCTTGGTTCCGGGTATGGTGGCCCTCGTGTAAGCAAACAGCCTAGGAAAGGACTGGCCTTTAGGCTTTCCTTGAGGACAAAAGGACTGCAACAGATGTAGTCCGAGGCCTTGTAGTGGAAGTAGCTGAAGGCGGAAATGCCGCTTGTGATACTGCCAACGTTGCTACAATCTTGTCAAGGGTCAGGGCCAAAACAAGATCTCCCCATTATAGGGTAATCCATTTTAAGACCCATCTTGGGAGTCCACCTCTGCCTTCCATGAGCACAGACATTGGGTACGGCGAGCAGATACGGTTGCGGCCGAAACCCTGAAGGTTAGGAGACTGGCATCCGATGTTGTTACTCCAACATTGGAAACTGCATCTGGAATGTGAGCAGCAAAAGATATCTGATCCCCAGAAGCTTTTGAGGGAAAAAGGTCTACAAATGCATCAGCCCAGCCCTCAACAGCATTAGCCACCTATGCGATAGCCATGGTTGGACGGGCAACAGCTCCTGAAAGAGTATACTGATTTCAGGCAAAGCTACTACCTACCTATCTGTAGAATCAGTTAGGGCAGGGATGGGAGGCGTAGCACTCTTAATCAAACGAGTAACATGAGAATCCACCACAGGAGGTGATTCCTATTACTTGTAATGACCCTCAGGGAATGGGTAACTTGAGGACAAACGCTTTTGGGATACCTCTTATCTGGCGATTGCCAGACCTCCGCCAAGTCCACCCGCTGGTCAGAGAGGGGTAAAACAGCCGAAGACACATTAATACTTAAACTGAGGGTGATATGATTTAGGTGCAGGTTCAACATCCTCTATAAACTAGGATGGATTTGACCGCCAGCACCAAAGCAGGGATATTAATACTTTATTTAGGCTGCCCCTCGTGTGAAAGGAATAGGAGTCAGATACATTATCCATTTCTCCCTTGGCTGACTATCTGTGTTAGACAGCAATGGAGACTGAGGAGACACCACAGGGCGATTATTATGCCTTGTTGGGTTTCTTAGAAACAACATCCACCCAGGGTGGCTGTTGTGGTAATCCCTGCAAGTGAAATGACAGACTGTTGTGGAACCCGAGGGAATTGCATGTACTGTGAAAAACCCTGGTTGGGTGCGACAGTCTGTGTCACAGGGGTAAACTGCAAGAACTGCGAGATATCCTGAGAAAGAAGGTTAGCATGTTGAGGTAACCCCAAGCGGGTTACAACTATAGGGGCTGCCAGGCGATTCACAATGGAGGCCAGGGTCTTGAGAAAAAAATGCCCAAGGGGGGTACTTTGAGGGGCCCGGCACCTGATATATAACCCTGCTCAAGTCAAATCCTCCTTACTCATAGCTGCAGCACATGACTTGCAGAAATCACCATGCGAATCCACCCTGCCAAAGTCTGCTTAGTGGCAGGCCAACCATTCTTACGGAAACAAAGTCTGAGTTCCGAAATGAATTGGTGCGGTCAACAAATCCTTAGAGCACGTACCAAATCCAAGGAGGCCTCACCAGCTGATTGAAGGCTGGTAACTATAAATAACTCATTAATGTGGAAACTAGATACCACCTTAGGTAGGAAACCAGGGCGAGTGCGAAGCACTGCCCTTTACCTATGAAAAATCAGAAAGTGAGGGCGACACGAGAGAGCCCCCAAATCTGACACCCTTCTGGCCAAAGCAATGGCCAGAAGAAACACAGTCTGAGCTGTAAGCCATTTTAAATCCACTGAGCCCAGTGGTTCAAACAGCGGACCTTGGAGAGCCCTCAGGACCATAGCCAAATCCCAAGGAGCCACTGGTGGAACAAAGGGAGGCTAAATATGAAGTACACCTTGTATAAAGGTGCGGACATCAGGAAGGGTAGCAATCCTACGCTGAAACAACACTGATAGGGCAGAAACCTGCCCCTTCAGGGAAGCAAGGCGAAGACCGTGATCTAAGCCCGCCTGTAGGAAAGCCAAAACCCTGGATATCCTAAACACCTGAGGATCGTTGCCTCTAGGTCGACACCATTCAAAGAAAGTATGCCACACTGTGGTAAATTCTTGCAGAAGCAGGCTTCCGAGCTCTGAGCATGGTGTTAACTACAGAGCTGGAAAAACCCCTGGACCTTAAAAGGACTGTCAACAACCACGCCGTCAAAGACAGACGGACCCAGGTCCGGGTAATGGCAAGGACCTTGAGACAATAGGTCCGGACGTTGAGGCAACAGCATCGGAGTGTCTATGGAAAGACTCCGAATATCTGAGTACCAGTGACCGCTGGGCCACGCTGAAGCCATCAACAGGAGCAAGCTTTCTTCTTGCTTGAACTTCTGAAGTACTTGAGGAAGGGAGAACGGAGGGAAGAGGTACACAAACTGGAAGGTCCACCGGACCGACACAGCGTCTACCAGAAGAGCCTCCTCGTCTCTTCTTCTTCACCCAAACAGACAGTTTTGTTGTCTTGTCAGGAGGCCATGAGGTTTATCTCTGGAAGGCCCCACTTGTCCACTAGGAATTAAAACACCTCCTGGTGAAGCAACCATTCCCCTGGATGCACGTCCTGACGGCTGAGGAAGTCTGCTTCCCAGTTAAGGACTCCTGGCATGAACACTGCCGAGACAGCTGGGAGATTGCCTTCTGCCCAAGCCAGAATGCGGGACACCTGTGTCAGGGTCGCCTGACTTCTGGTTCCTCCTTGGAGGTTTATGTAAGCCACTGTGGTGGCGTAGTCTGACTGGACCTGCACGGGTTTTCCGTGAAGAACTAGTCTAGCTTGCTGAAGAGCTCTGAATACCGCTCGAAGTATCAATATGTTGATTCAAAGAACAGATTCTGATGACGGCCCGCTTCCCTAAAGAAGTGTGGACCTGTCACAGCCCCCCAAACTCGGAGACTGGCGTCAGTCGTCAAGAGGACCCAGTCTGAGATTCAAGAGGGGCGACCCTTGTAGAGGTGGGACGTCTGTAGCCACTAGGCCAGAGACAGCCGTACCTCTGGAGAAAGCACCATGGTCATTGTCTTTATCCGAGGGGGCAACCCATTCGATCTGGAGATCAACTTTTGCAGAGGTCTGGAGTGAAAACTGGGCATACTCTACCATGGTGAACTTCAACACCATGGACCCCAGTAACCTCATTTCCAAGTGAAGGGACACTCGGCGACTCTGAAGACAAATAAGAATCTTTGCCTATAAAGCAGAGATCTTTTCCTCTGTCACAAAAAGCCTTCGTTATCTGTGAGGAAACACTTCCAGTTTATCAGCTAGCCATGAGTCTGCAACACAGATATTGTCCGTTGCAGATGGCCCTGAAGTACATCCATAGACCCCGCTAATAGCAGAAGGTTGTCCATATAGGGTAACAGGCGGACCCCCTGCATCCGCAGGAGAGCTGCCACAACTGCCATGACCTTGGTAAACACCCTAGGTGCTGTGGAAAGGCCAAAGGGCAGAACCTGAAACTGGAAACGTTGATTGACCACTGCGAACCTGAGGGATCGCTGGTAAGCTAAAGCAGCTGGGACATGCAGGTAGGCATCCTGAATGTCCAAGGACACCATAAAATCCCCAGGCTTCATAGCCAATATGATGGAACGCAGGGTCTCCATCCTGTACCAAGGAATCTTCAAAGATTTGTTGAGGGACTTTAGGTTAAAAATAGGCCGGTAGGACCCATTGGGTGTCAGAACCAGAAAGGGGTCGGGTGTAAAACACTGTTCCTCTCAGAGGCAACGAAATAGGCACTATAACCTCCGCTTGGAGCATAGAGTGCCCTACTTTCTGGAATTCCAGGGCCTTGTCTTGAACTAATTGAAGGCCTGTGGTGAAAAGCGGCTGGGAGGCCTTCTGGGGAACGAGAAGGCGTACCCGTGAGAGACCACTTCTCCTACCCAAGTGACTGTAGTAGTCTGATACCAGCACTGGACGAACTGAAGAAGTCGGCATCCCACCCTGGGGTCCCAGTCGGCATCCCACCCTGGGGTACCCCAAAGGGGAGGCTCGTCCCGTCAGGACTGGTCTTTGGACTTACCCTGGGCTCAACAGGGCCAAAAGGACAAAGTCCCAAACCCTGAAGGAACTTGGGCCGATGGCAGACACGCGGATTTAGCTGCTGCAAAAGTGCACACAATTTTTTCCCCCAGATCAGGGCCAAAAAGGACCTCACCATTAAAGGGTAAGCATTCCAACCCTTTCTTGGAGTCTGCATCAGCTCTCCATGAGCACCTAGCCGCCACTGCTGCCGAGGAAATTCTAGAAGTCAGGAGACCTACAGTCAGGTCCATAAATATTGTGGACATTGACAGAATTTTCAGATTTTGGCCTCTATTCACCACCACAATGGTTTTGAAATGAAACAAACAAGATGTGCTTTAACTGCAGACTTTCAGATTTAATTTGAGGGTAATTACATCTAAATTGGGTGAACGGTGTAGGAATTACAACAGTTTCTATATGTGCCTCCCACTTTTTAAGGGGCCAAAAGTAATGGGACTATCAACTCAAAAGCTATTTCATGGACAGGTGTGGGCTATTCCCTCGTTATTTCATCACCAATTAAGCAGGTAAAAGGTCTGGAGTTGATTCTAGGTGTGACATTTGCATTTGGAATCAGTTGCTGTCAATTCTCAATATGAGATCCAAAGAGCTGTCACTATCAGTGAAGCAAGCCATCATTAGGCTGAAAAATCAAAACAAACCCATCAGAGAGATAGCAACAACATTAGGTGTGGCCAAATCAACTGTTTGGAACATTCTTAAAAAGAAAGAACGCACCGGAGAGCTCAGCAACACCAAAAGACCCGGAAGACCACAGAAAATAACTGTGGTGGATGACAGAAAAATTATTTCCCTGGTGAAGAAAAACCCCTTATCAACAGTTGGCCAAATCAAGAACACTCTCCAGGAGGTAGATGTATATGTGTCAAAGTCAACAATCAAGAGAAGACTTCACAAGAGTGAATATAGAGGGTTCACCACAAGATGCAAACCATTGGTGAGCCACAAAAACAGGAAGACCAGATTAGAGTTTGCCAAACATCTAAAAAAGCCATTACAGTTCTGGAACATCCTATGGACAGATGAGACAAAGATCAACTTGTACCAGAGTGATGGGAAGAGAAGAGAAGGAAAGGAACTGCTCATGATCCAAAACATACCACCTCATCAGTGAAGCATGGTGGTAGTAGTGTCATGGTGTGGGCATGTATGGCTGCCAATGGAACTGGTTCCCTTGTATTTATTGATATGACTGCTGACAAAAGCAGCAGAATGAATTCTGAAGTGTTTCGGGCAATATTATATGCTCATATTCAGTCAAATGCTTCAGAACTCATTGGACGGCGCTTCACAGTGCAGATGGACAATGACCCAAAGCATACTGCAAAAGCAACCAAAGAGTTTAAGGCTAAAAAGTGGAATGTTATGCAATGGCCAAGTCAATCCCCTGACCTGAAACAGATTGAGCATGCATTTCACTTGATGAAGACAAAACTGAAGGGAAAATGCCCCAAGAACAAGCAGGAACTGAAGACATTTGCAGTAGAGGCCTGGCAGAGCATCACCAGGGATGAAACCCAGCGTCTGGTGATGTCTATGCGTTCCAGACTTCAGGCTGTAATTGCCTGTAAAGGATTTGCAACAAAGTATTAAAAGTGAAAGTTAGATTTAGGATTGTTTAGTTTGTCCCATTACTTTTGTCCCCTTAAAAAGTGGGAGGCACATATAGAAACCGTTGTAATTCCTACACCGTTCACCTGATTTGGATGTAATTACCCTAAAATTAAATCTGAAAGTCTGCAGTTAAATCACATCTTGCTTGTTTAATTTCAAAGCCATTGTGGTGGTGAATAGAGGCCAAAATATGAAAATTCTGTCAATGTCCCAATATTTATGGACCTGACTGTATAACCAAGGCTACCTCATTAAAATATAAGGATCCAAGGCATCTGCCCCCTGTTCCATTCTCTGGGTACCCAGCTTAGTCATAGCTGGTCTGGAAGCCGCCCTCCTGTAAGGGAGTATATGGACTTCCAACAAAGTACCACTTTGCGATACGTAGCATTCGAGAGAACATAGGCAAGGCTGCAGTACTCACTAGGCATGTAATGAACTAGAGGAATGGATAACCTGCAGCTAACATTCCTGTGATATCACTGACGAAGGGAACTCCGCAGAATACCCTTTACACACAAAAGTTTCGCGCTCCCGAAACCTCGCATTTGCGAAAAGGTCTCGCTTTGGCGAAAAAATATGAGATATGGTAAGAACTTACCTTTATCTCTATTTCTACGAAGTCCATAGGGTTCCACAGGATACCTTGGGGTATAGGTGATGACGTCAGGCATCGGGCACCATAGAGTTAAGTTTTCAGCCTCCCAGGATGCACTAGGGTCCCCCTCCTATACCCCGCCCCCGAGCCAAGGCATCTCAGTTACGTGCCAAGCCATAGGCCGGAGGAGAAGGAAGAGAGAAAAAAAGATCTGGACACACAAGAATCACATTCTCACCAGAGGGAGATGGAAAAACCGGTGACCAGAGCAAAGCCCATCCGCAGCACAGGTGCGACAGGGCGGGAGTCCTGTGGAACCCTATGGACTTCGTAGAAATAGAGGTAACGAAGGTAAGTTCTTACCATATCTCATTTTCTACATCAGGGTCCATAGGGTATCCACAGGATACCTTGGGGATGTCCCAAAGCAGTATCCTTCAAGGGTGGGGACGCTCCTGTGCTGAAAGGAGAATCCGCCGCCCGAAGGAAGCATCCTGAGAGGTAAAGGTGTCAAACGCATAATACCTCACAAAGGTATGGACAGAGGACCACGTGGCAGCCTTGCAGATCTGGACTGCCAAGGCACCATGTCGAGCTGCCCACGAAGGACCCACAGACCTAGTGGAATGAGCCCTCACAGAGGAAGGAACCGGAAGGCCTTCATGAAAATATGCTTCTGAAATGGCCATACGAATCCAGGCCATACGAATCTTTGAAGCAGGCCAACCCTTTTTACGGAAGCCATAGAGAACAAACAAGGCGTCCGATTTCCTAAACGAAGAAGTGCGGTCAACATAAGTCCTTAAGGCCCGCACAACATCCAAAGTGGCCTCACCCACTGAAAGGCCAGGTGAGTTAAAAGCCGACAACGATTTCCTCGTTGATATGAAAACGGGAAACAACTTTGGGAAGAAAATCAGGACGAGTGCGCAGCACTGCCCTGTTCCCATGAAAAATCAAGAAAGGGGGTCTACAAGAGAGAGCCCCTAAATCAGAAACACGTCTGGCCGAAGCTATGGCCAGGAGGAAAACAGTTTTAGCTGTTAGCCATTTAAGATCCACTGAGCCCAGTGGTTCAAACGGCGGTCCCTGGAGAGCCCTCAGGACCACAGCCAAGTCCCAAGGCACCACCGGTGGAACAAATGGCGTCTGAATTTGCAGAACACCTTGCATAAAGGTGCGCACATCAGGGATTGTAGCAATCCTACGATGGAACCAGACAGACAAAGGTAGAAACCTGCACCTTCAGAGAAGCAAGGCGAAGCCCATGGTCTAGTCCCGCTTGCAGGAAGACTAGCACTCTAGACAGAAGGAACTCCCGAGGTGCATAACCTCTCGGTCGACACCACTGAAAGAACGTATGCCACACACGATGGTATATTCTTGCTGAAGACGGTTTCCGAGCCCGTAGCATAGTTCGTACTACAGAGCTGGAAAACCCCCTGGACCGTAACATGGCCATCTCAACAGCCACGCCGTCAAAGACAGCAGAGTCAGGTCCGGGTGAAGACAAGGACCCTGTGACAGAAGGTCCGGTCGTAGCAGCAACTGCAGAGGACTGTCCACGGACAGACCCTGAAGGTCTGAGAACCAGTGCCGTCTGGGCCATGCGGGAGCTATCAAGAGGAGCGTCCCTCCTTCCTGTTTGAATTTCCGGACTACCCGAGGAAGAAGGGAAGACTGAGGAAACAGATAAGCAAACCGGAACGTCCACCGGACGGCCAGAGCATCCACCAGAGACGCCTTTTCGTCTCTTGTGCGAGACCCGTACACCGGCAACTTGTTGTGCCGTGACGCCATGAGGTCGATCTCTGGAAGACCCCATCTGTCCACCAGCAGTTGAACGACGTCCTGGTGCAGAGACCATTCCCCCGGATGAACGTCCTGGCGACTGAGAAAGTCCGCCTCCAAGTTGAGGACTCCCGGGATGAATACCGCTGATATGGCCGGGAGATTGCGCTCCGCCCAAACCAGGATGCGGGACATCTCTACGAGAGCCGCCCGACTTCGGGTTCCTCCTTGCCGATTTATGTAGGCCACGGTGGTAGCGTTGTCTGACTGGACCTGCACTGGGCGACCTTGGAGAACCTGATGTGCCTGCTGGAGAGCATTGAACACTGCGCGGAGCTCCAAGATGTTTATCGGAAGCTCCGTTTCCGCCCGAGTCCACCTGCCCTGGAACAAGTGTGGACCCGTGACTGCTCCCCAGCCCCGAAGACTGGCGTGTGTTGTCAACAGGACCCAATTCGCCACCCAGAACGGACGACCCTCGTTGAGATGGGTCGTCTGCAACCACCAGGCTAGGGATAGGCGAACCTCCGGCGTGAGTACCATCGTCTGGTACCGTAGACTCTGAGGCAGTCCATTCCATTTGGACAGGATCAGGTGCTGCAGAGGTCTGGAGTGAAACTGGGCATATTCCACCATGTCGAATACCGACACCATGGAGCCCAGTAACCTCATTGCCGAGTGTAGAGACACCCGGTGGTTCTGCAGACAACTGCGCACTCTCAACTGCAAGGCAGAGATCTTTTCCTCCGTCACAAAGATCCTTTGCTGTTCGGAGTCCAATAAGGCCCCGAGGTGCAGAATCCGTTGAGACGGGATTAGGGTGGACTTCTGCCAGTTTATCAAACAGCCGTGCCGTTGCAGTACCGGAATGGTCAGGTCCAAGTGGCGTAGAAGGAGCTCTGGAGATCCTGCCACCAAGAGAAGGTCGTCCAAGTATGGTAACATGCAGGGAAGCTGCCATGACTGCTATCACCTTGGTGAAAACACGTGGGGGCTGTCGCCAGCCCAAAAGGTAACGCCCGGAACTGAAAGTGGTCGTTGCTGATTGCAAACCTGAGGAACTGTTGATGGCGTAAAAGAATAGGGACATGCAGGTAAGCATCCTGTATGTCCAACGACACCATGTAATCCCCCAGATTCCAGCGCCAGAATGATGGACCGTAGGGTCTCCATCCGAAACTTCGGCACCCGCAAAGACTTGTTGAGTGCTTTGAGGTTGAGGGTCGGACGATACGACCCATTGGGTTTCTGCACCAAAAACAGATTGGAATAGAAACCCTGGTCCCTCTGGGAGAATGGAACAGGCACTATAACTCCAGCCTGGAGCATAGTGTGCAAAACCTTCCGCAGTTCCAAGGCTATGTTCCGGTCTGATGGAAGACCCGTGGTGAAGAACAGAGACGGGGGCCTGTGCCGAAAGGAGAGGGCGTATCCGTGAGAAACCACCTCGAGCGTGTCTGTCGTGGTGACTGACCAACACCGGGCGAACTGCAGCAGGCGGCCTCCCACTTTGGGATCCCCCAAAGGGAGGCCCGGACAGTCAGGCCGCAGGCTTGTCATCTGGTTTAGGGGCTGGACGTCTGGTACTCCAGGCCTGCTTCCAGGGCTTGGCCGATTTTTTGGGGCCAGCCTGTCTGGGAAAGGACTGTGCTTTAGGCCTACCCTGGGCCCTATAAGGCCGACGTACCTGAACTGGAAGGAACTGCAGCAGACGGGAGACATGCAGAGTTGGCTGCCGCCAGTGTGGCTACAATTTTGTCCAGGTCCGGACCAAATAGGACTTCTCCATTAAAAGGCAAAGCTTCCAAGCCCTTTTTGGAATCAGCGTCCGCCTTCCAAGATCGCAACCATAAGGTGCGACGAGCAGCTACAGCTGCCGAAGAAGTCCGAGACGCCAGGGTACTGATATCCAAGGCCGCTTCATTGATATAAGTGGCCGAATCCCGGAGATTGCCTTTCAACTCGGTCTGTTCAGCCGAACAGTCAGAATCGAAAGACTCCTCCAAAGTATTAGCCCAGCGCTCCATAGCTCTGGCAACCCAGCAAATGGCCATCGCCGGCCTAGCTGCGCCCCCCCCCCCCGCAAGGGAATAAACGGACTTTAGGCAGATCTCCACCTTACGGTCCGTAGCATCCTTCAGGGAAGACATGGAGGGCATGGGCAATGTGGCACTACGGACTAGGCGTGTCACATGAGAATCCACCTGTGGAGGGAATTCCCACTTAGAAAAATAATTATCCGCAAACGGATAAGCCACCGCCAAACGCCTCTGCGGCTGGTACCGTTTGCCAGGCTGTTTCCACGCCTCCTCTAAATGGTCCACCAACTGACCCGAAAGAGGAAACACTGTGGTGTCACCCTTAATATCCTTAAAAAAGGCATATTTAGATTTGGACACCGGAGGATCTTCGTCCTCAATCACTAAAGCTGTGCGGACTGCCCGAATAAGTCCAGGAATATATACCTTGGACCTAGCGTCCGACACTTTAGTACGGAGAGGTTCCTGGTCCGAAAGATCCAGAATCTCCCCATCATCGGTCGTCACGCTCATAAGGAGCAGACAGACGCCACCGGCCGCTTATGTGGCGCAACACAGACTCCCCTTGTAACACATCCGACAAGTGCTGTACCGAACTCGTCAGCGAATTAACCCACGCAGGCTCCTGAGAGGCCTGGGAAGGGGAAATAAGGAGACTGTGGGGAACCATCAATTGCCTCGGGAAACCCTGCATGGGTGACGACATCACTGACTGCTGGGACAATCCCATCTGTGAGAACGCAGGCTGCGGAGCTAACTGGCCCACCTGGGTTGTAAGCGCTGTGGCGAAACAAGACCAGGGCGGCTCCTGCACCAGTGCCGTGACAGTAATTGGCCGCGCCAATAAATAACACTGCCGACATAGCCCCTCCGCACTACCCTCCCCCTCCGCTATTGGTACCTTAAATGTAGTACACAGAAGCTGGAGAGGAAATTCACTCTCAGACATGATGGTAAGTATGTGACCCCTCTCACCAATACTTGTTAGTATAGCAAGAGACCACCCTGCAAGCACCGCAAGAGCTTTAGCAGAAAGAACAGGGACAGTGAAAAGGCTGACAGTAAGAAATTATAAGTACAAGCAGCAGCGTTAGCAGTCACATACAATTCACAGAAAATCAAATCCTGCACTATCAGCGCTGATACTCAACTACTCAGACAGAGCCTGGTAGGACACAGCGCTGCATACACAGACCTGACCAAGCGGAGGAGAGGTATGCCGGGGGACCCAGACCACGATGCCTCAGTTTTAAGCTTCCAGCATCGTTCACCATGCGTTGTGAAAGATGGCCACTGAGGAGCATAGAGGAGGCTGGCCTGGGGGAGGAGCGCTGCCACAGGGCCAGTCAGCGTGTGCAGAGAGGGCTGTGTGCAGCAGGGGGAGGCGCCGGCTGTGAGACAGGGAAGGCGCGCTCCCCTGGCATGCATTTAACCCAAGGGACGCCGCAGCGCTACCGCTCTGCCGCGGTCCGCTGTCCCAGGGGGGTAGTGGAAGCGCAGGTTACTACCTGGCTCCACGCTGCAGCCAGTCCCCAGGGAGCCCCCTGTCTGGGGACTCTGGACCATGTTCAGCAGGGTCCCACCGCGGGAACCCGCTGCTTACCTCGTTGTCCCCCTTAGATCCGGCCATGGTCCCAAACATCTGGGGTCACCGCTAGCTGTGACCCCAGATGCTTACCAGCATCCCGGATCGGTACCGGCGGGGGTGTAGGGAAGACAGCATGGACGTCAGTACTGACTGTCCATGCTGTACTTCCAGATGTGCAGCCACAGCTGCAATGTAGAAAACTTCAGGGGCTCTTCTTAGCCCCCCTCCAACAGGTGCATCCGACTCCGGCCGGGCACCAAACGAAACTGAGATGCCTTGGCTCGGGGGCGGGGTATAGGAGGGGGACCCTAGTGCATCCTGGGAGGCTGAAAACTTAACTCTATGGTGCCCGATGCCTGACGTCATCACCTATACCCCAAGGTATCCTGTGGATACCCTATGGACCCTGATGTAGAAAGTATAACGCAGGCAAAAAAGTTTTGCTTTGGCAAATCCCAGACCGCCTACCTAGCGTGGCATACACGCAAAACTTCATCTCCGAAGCGAAGAGTAGGCGAAAGGGTGCAATATGTGGATTTCGCCTAAAGCGTGCCCCATGTTGGCTTAAGGGAAATCCCTGCAACATGGACTGGAGGTAGTAGTCAGTCTCTGTACAAAGGTAGAGAGAGAAAGACACTACTGTGAAAGCTGCGTGAACTACCAGGGAGGGAGAATTAGCAGTTTATCCCCACATACCTGTCTTGTAACTAACAGGTAGAGTGGAACAGCAGGGTGTACATCATACCTGCAGGCACAACCGCATGGTAATAGCACACAGCATGCACTGGGTATAATGCGACCACATTGTATATTCATACATATATACACATTATAGTAGTAAAGCAAAATACTAGTCCTGTCTGATGCTTGTCAAGCCGCAGGAACTTACTGCATAAATACCAATTCTCACAAATACATATACTATATAAATGTGAGAAACTCTGTGTTCACATCACCCTCCACTTACAGTACTGAGCATGTGGTACGTTTCAGCTGAGAATAATCATGTTACCTGTCCACAGGATGAGTGTAAACGATGTGTATGTGACGCACCACACAGAAAAACACTTCATTTTAACTGAGAGGCAATAAGCACCCTGCAGCACACCACCGCAAGGGAGAGAAAGACAGGTAATAGTAAAATGGCTGACAGTCAGAAGTGAAAGTACAGACAGCACTAGCATATAGTCACATACAATGCAGAAATAAATCATCTGCACTACAAGCACTATGATCAACTACGCAGACAGAGCCTTGTAGGAAACAGTGCTGCATACACTGACCTCAGCAGAGGAGAGGTATGCGGGGGACCCGGACCGCGATGCCCCCTGTATCAGAATCCAGCAGCGTTCACCACTTCTTTAAAATGGACGCCGAGGAGCTGATAGGAGACAGGCCCGGAAGGAGGAACGCTGCCACAGCCCGCCAGACTGCTGTGTAAAGGCACTGTGCAGCGGGGGAGGCGCCACCTGTGAGACAAGGAAAGCGCACACCCCTGGCATGCCGGAGCATTTTCCATACTGCTGCAGCCTGGTGTCCCTGGTGGTCTAGTGGAAGCGGAGGATCAGTACCTTGCTCCACGCGCAGCCTGTCCCCAGGGAGCCCCCTGCCTAGGGACAAATAAGACTGTGAATCAGCGGTAACCCACAGCAGGTTCCCGCCACTTACCTGCATCCCTGTGAATCCGGCAACAGTCTGGAATACCGGGGTCCCCGCTAGCTGAGACCCTGGTACCCCGCCAGCATCCCCGGATCAGTACCGGCGTTCTGGCCTGGCAGGGTGAAGGAGCGGCAGCATGGACCTCTAATTAGCCTGTCCATGCTGCCTGCTCATATCATTGCAGCAAAAGCGGCTGGACAAAACTTCAGGGGCTGTCCAACAGCCCTCCTCTGAAGAGGTGATCCAACTGAGCCGGGCGCCTACGAAACTGATTTGCCTTGGGGGCAGGGTATAGGAGAGGGACCCCAGTGCATCCTGGGAGGCTGAAAAATTAACTCTGAGGTGCCCGTTGTATGCCACCATCGCCTATTCCCCAAGGTATCCAGTGGATACCCTATGGACCCTGAAGTAGAAAGGGATAGATATACACTGACAGTTGAGAGAAAAAGCACAGACAGTCAGCGCTAGCATAAGTCACATACAATGCAGAAATATATATACATTTAATATAATATACTGCAAATGGCACTACAATCAACTGCCCAAGACTCAGTGTCTAGGGAGGCTATAGCGCTGTGTACACTGACCCAAAGGCGATGTAGGAGATCTGCGATGCACCACAGAGTAAAATGGCTGCCGGAGACCTCAGAGGAAGCAGCCACCTCGGGCCACCCAAGGAGCAAGCAACTCAGCAAAGCCAGACCTTAGACTGGAAAGGCGTGCTGAGCTGAGGAACTGCTGTAACAAGGAAGGCTGCCTACCCTGGCCGGTTATTAACCGCCGGGACGCCGGCTTCCGCTACCGAACTTTAAGTCCCTGGTGGTCTAGTAGATGCGCGGGGTACATGGGGGGGGGCTGCTGCCACTGCCAGCACCTTTGGTGTGTTCCCAACAACCGGAGGCAACAGACTGCTTGAACACGCGGTGATCCGTGATCTTACCTGTCCCCGTAGATCCGGCAGCAGCCCGGGTAGCCCACAGAGTCCGGCTAGCACAGATCCCACCGAGATCCCAAGATCAGAACTGGCGTCGCGCTGCCTGCGGGGTGACTGCGCGGCAGCACAGAAGTCCAATGAACAGTCTGTTGCTGCGCACTCAGGAGATCATAAAAATAAAATGAAATAAAATAGCTTTAGCAGCCCCCTCTGCAATAACAGTGACCCGACTTCGGCCGGGCACCTACTCTAATTGAGGGGCCTCTGGCTTGGGGGCGGGGTTATAGGGAGAGTGGACCCAGTGCAACCTGGGAGCTGAAAGGTTTAACTGCGTAGTGCTCGGATTTGGTTCCCAACCTATATCCCAAGGTCTCCCTGTGGAGCCTATGGACCCTGAAGAAGAAAACAAACAATATACTTTAAACAAACACTTTTCTTAATGGCGCAACAATATGCAAAAAATATGAGATATGGTAAGAACTTACCCTTGTTATCTCTATTTCTACGAAGTCCATAGGGTTCCACAGGATACCTTGGGGTATAGGTGTGACGTCAGTCGCAGGGCACCAAAGAGTTAAGCTTTCAGCCTCCCAGGATGCACTAGGTCCCCCTCCTATACCCCGCCCCCGGGCCAAGGCACCTCAGTTAGTTACCAAGCCATAGGCCGGAGGAGGAGAAGGAAGAGAGAGAACAAAGATCTGGACACATACAAGAATCACATTCTCACCAGAGGGAGACGGAAAACCGGTGACCAGAGCAAAGCCCATCTGCAGCACAGGTGCGACAGGGCGGGAGTCCTGTGGAACCCTATGGACTTCGTAGAAATAGAGATAACAAGGGTAAGTTCTTACCATATCTCATATTTTCTACTTCAGGGTCCATAGGGTATCCACAGGATACCTTGGGGATGTCCCAAAGCAGTATCCTTTAAGGGTGGGGACGCTCCTGTGCAGAAAGGAGAATCCGCCGCCCGAAGGAAGCATCCTGAGAGGCGAAGGTGTCAAACCTGTAATACCTCACGAAGGTATGGACAGAAGACCACGTAGCAGCCTTGCAGATCTGAACTGCCGAGGCACCACGTCGAGCTGCCCACGAAGGACCCACAGACCTAGTGGAATGAGCCTTCAGAGAAGGAGGAACCGGTAGGCCTTCATGAAGATAAGCTTCAGAAATAGCCATACGGATCCAGGCTGCCAAAGTTTGCTCTGAAGCAGGCCAACCCTTTTTACGGAAGCTATAGAGGACAAACAAAGCGTCCGACTTCCTAAACGAAGAAGTGCGGTCAACATAAGTCCTTAAGGCCCGCACAACATCCAAAGAGGCCTCACCCACGGAAAGACCCGGTGAGTTAAAGGCCGGAACAACTATTTCCTCGTTAACATGAAACTGGGAAACAACTTTGGGAAGAAACTCGGGCCGAGTGCGGAGCACTGCCCTGTTCCCATAAAAAACCAAGAAAGGGGGTCTACAAGAAAGAGCCCCTAACTCAGAAACACGTCTGGCCGAAGCAATGGCCAGAAGGAAAACAGTCTTAGCTGTTAGCCATTTAAGATCCACTGAGCCCAGTGGTTCAAACGGCGGTCCTTGGAGAGCCCTCAGGACCACAGCCAAATCCCAAGGCGCCACAGGTGGAACAAAGGGCGGCTGAATGCGGAGAACACCCTGCATAAAGGTGCGCACATCCGGGATTGTAGCAATCCTACGGTGAAACCAGACAGATAGGGCCGAAACCTGTACCTTCAAAGAAGCAAGGCGAAGCCCATGATCTAGTCCCGCTTGCAGGAAGGCGAGAATCCGAGACAGACGAAACTCCCGCGGTGCATAACCTCTCGGTCGACACCACTGGAAGAACGTATGCCACACGCGATGGTATATCCTCGCGGAAGACGGTTTCCGAGCTCGTAACATGGTACGCACCACAGAGCTGGAAAACCCCCGGGACCTCAGCATGGCCGTCTCAACAGCCACGCCGTCAAAGACAGCAGAGTCAGGTCCGGGTGAAGGCAAGGACCCTGAGACAGAAGGTCCGGTCGTAGCGGCAACCGCAGAGGAATGTCCACGGACAGACCCTGAAGGTCTGAGAACCAGTGCCGTCTGGGCCACGCGGGAGCTATCAACAGGAGCGTCCCTCCTTCCTGTTTGAATTTCCGGATTACCCGTGGAAGAAGGGAGACCGGAGGGAACAGGTATGCGAACCGGAACGTCCACCGGACGGACAGAGCATCCACCAGAGACGCCCCTTCGTCTCTTGTGCGAGACCCGTACACCGGCAACTTGTTGTTGTGCCGGGACGCCATGAGGTCGATTTCTGGAAGACCCCACCTGTCCACCAGTAGTTGAAAAACGTCCGGGTGCAGGGACCATTCCCCCGGATGAACGTCCTGGCGACTTAGAAAGTCCGCCTCCCAATTTAGCACTCCCGGGATGAAGACCGCTGATATGGCCGGAAGATTGCGCTCCGCCCAAACCAGGATCCGAGAGACCTCTACGAGAGCCGCCCGACTGCGAGTTCCTCCTTGCCTGTTTATGTAGGCCACGGTGGTAGCGTTGTCCGACTGGACCTGCACCGGGCGACCCTGGAGAAACCGCTGTGCCTGCTGGAGAGCATTGAAGACCGCACGGAGTTCCAAGATATTTATTGGAAGCTCCGCTTCTGTCGGCGTCCACCTGCCCTGGAACAAGTGTGGACCCGAAACTGCTCCCCAGCCCCGAAGACTGGCGTCCGTTGTCAACAGGACCCAATTTGGAACCCAGAACGGACGTCCCTTGTTGAGGTGGGTCGTCTGTAACCACCACGCAAGGGACAGGCGAACCTCCTGGGTGAGCACAATCGTCTGGGACTTCAAAGACTGAGTCAGCCCGTTCCACTTGGACAGGATCAGGTGCTGCAGAGGTCTGGAGTGAAACTGGGCGTATTCCACCATGTCGAACACCGACACCATGGAGCCCAGTAACCTCATCGCCGAGTGTAAGGACACCCGGCGGCTGTGCAGGCAACTGCGCACCCTTGACTGTAAAGCAGAGATCTTGTCCTCCGTCACGAAGATCCTTTGCTGTCCCGAGTCCAATAAGGCTCCAAGATGCAGAATCCTCCGAGACGGGATTAGAGTGGACTTCTGCCAGTTGATTAGCCAGCCGTGCCGTTGCAGCAGTGCAATGGTCAGGTCCAAGTGGCGTAACAGGAGCTCTGGAGATCCTGCCACCAATAACAGGTCGTCCAAATACGGCAACATGCGGACTCCCTGCAGCCGCAGAGAAGCCGCCATGACCGCCATCACCTTGGTGAAAACACGTGGTGCTGTTGCCAGGCCAAAAGGTAACGCCCGAAACTGGAAGTGGTCGCTGCGGATTGCAAACCTGAGGAACTGTTGATGGCGCCAAAGAATAGGGACATGCAGGTAAGCGTCCTGTATGTCCAATGACACCAAGTAGTCCCCAGGTTCCAGCGCCAGAATGATGGACCGTAGGGTCTCCATCCGAAACTTCGGGACCCGCAAAGACTTGTTGAGTGCTTTGAGGTTGAGAATCGGACGATATGACCCATTGGGTTTCTGTACCAAAAATAGATTTGAATAGAAACCCTGGCCCCTCTGGGAGAATGGAACCGCCACTATAACTCCAGCCTGGAGCATAGTGTGCAATACCTTCCGCAGCTCCGTAGCCTTGTTCCGGTCTGATGGGAGACCCGTGGTGAAGAAGCGAGCCGGGGGTCTGTGCCGGAAGGAGAGGGCGTATCCGTGGGAAACCACCTCCAGAACCCAAGTGTCTGTCGTAGTGGTCGACCAACACTGGGCGAACTGTAGCAGGCGGCCTCCCACCCTGGGATCGCCCAAAGGGAGGCCCGGACCGTCAGGCCGCAGGCTTGTCATCTGGCTTGGGGGCCGGACGTCTGGTACTCCATGCCTGCTTCCGGGGCTTGACCGATTTCTTAGGGCCAGCCTGTCGAGGAAACGACTGTGGTTTGGGCCTGCCCTGGGCCCTAGATGACCGAAAGGACGATGGTCCCGAACCAGAAGGAGCAGCGGCCGACGGGAGACAAGCAGATTTGGCTGCCGCCAGCGTGGCCACAATCTTATCCAGATCCGGACCGAAGAGAACTTCTCCGGTAAACGGCAACGCTTCCAGACCTTTCTTGGAATCTGCGTCCGCCTTCCAGGATCGCAGCCACAAGGTGCGACGAGCAGCTACCGCTGCTGAAGAAATTCTAGACACCAGAGTACTAATGTCTAGAGCCGCCTCGTTGATGTAGGTGGCCGAATCACGGAGATTGCCAATCAACTCCGCCTGTTCGGCCGGACAGTCGGATTCAAAAGAAGCCTCTAATGAATCCGCCCAGCGCTCCATCGCTCTGGCAACCCAGCAAATGGCCATAGCCGGCCGTGCTGCCCCCCCTGCAAGGGAATAAGCGGACTTCAGGCAGATTTCTACCTTGCGGTCCGTAGCATCCTTAAGGGAGGACATGGATGGCATCGGCAATGTGGCACTACGGACAAGACGGGTCACGTGAGAATCCACCTGTGGAGGAGATTCCCACTTAGCAAAATAATTATCCGCGAACGGATAAGCCACCGCCAGGCGTCTCTGCGGCTGGTATCTTTTGCCAGGTTGTTTCCACGCCTCCTCTAAATGGTCCACCAACTGACCCGAAAGAGGAAAGACTGTGGCATCGCCCTTCACATCTTTGAAAAAGGCATACTTAGATTTAGCCGCTGGGGGAACTTCGTCCTCAATCACCAAGGCTGTGCGGACCGCCCGAATAAGTCCAGGAATATATACTTTGGACTTAGCATCAGCGTCCTTAGTATGGAGAGGTTCCTGATCGTAAGGATCCAGAATCTCCCCATCATCAGACGTCCCTTCGTCATCCTCATAAGGAGCGGACAGAGACGCCACCGGCCTTTTATGAGGCCGCATCACAGACTCCCCTTGCAACACGTCCGACAAGTGCTGTACAGAACTCGTCAGGGAGTTAACCCACGCTGGCTCCTGAGAACCCGGGAGCGGGGAAATAGGGAGACTGTGGGGTACCACCAATTGTCGTGGGAACCCCTGCATGGGTGACGACACCACAGACTGCTGGGACAAACCCCTCGGGGTAAACGCGGGCTGCGGAGCTAACTGGCCCACTAAAGCTGTTAACGCCTGAGCGAAACAAGCCCAGGGCGGCTCCTGTACCGGTGCTGTAACCGTAATAGGCCGCGCCATGGACAAACACTGCCGGCAAAGGCCCTCCGCGCTACCCTCCCCCTCCGCTAACGGTACTTTACACGTGGTACACTGTAGCCGGAGGGGAAAATCACTTTCAGACATGATGGCACCACGTATGTGACCTCTCTCACCAATTAAGTATTAAATAGGCGAGAGACCACCCTGCAGCACCGCACCGCAAGGGCTTTAGCAGAAGAACAGGGACAGTAATAAAGCTGACAGTTTAGAGAAGAAAAGTTACAGGCAGCAGCGCTAGCACAGTCACATACAATGCAAAGAAATAACAATTCCTGCACTAACAGCGCTGATTACTCAACTACACAGACACAGGGCCTGGTAGGACACAGCGCTGCATACACAGACCTGAGCCACAGCGGAGGAGAGGTATGCGGGGGGGACCCAGACCACGATGCTTCCGTCCAGCGCTTCCAGCAGCGTTCACCATGCGTTCTGGAGAAGATGGCCGCCGAGGAGCAGAGAGGAGGCTGGCCTGGGGGAGGAGCGCTGCCACAGGACCAGTCGGCAGCATGCAGAGAGGGCTGTGTGCAGCGGGGGAGGCGCCGGCTGTGAGACAGGGAAGGCGCGCTCCCCTGGCATGCATTTAACCCCTGGGACGCCGCAGCGCTACCGCTCTGCTGCGGTCCGCTGTCCCAGGGGGTAGTCGAAGCGCAGGTTGGTCGCCTGGCTCCACGCTGCAGCCAGTCCCCAGGGAGCCCCCTGCCTGGGGACTTAGGACCATGTGATCAGCGGGGACCCACCGCGGGACCCCGCTGCTTACCTCTGTCCCCCTTGAATCCGGCCATGGTCCGGAGCATCTGGGGTCACCGCTAGCTGTGACCCCAGACGCCCACCAGCATCCCCGGATCAGTACCGGCGTTCTGGTACCGGCGGGGTGTAGGGAAGACAGCATGGACGTCAGGACTGACTGTCCATGCTGTTCATCCAGATGTGCAGCCACAGCTGCATGAAGAAAAAGCTTCAGGGGCTCTTCTAGCCCCCACTCCAACAGGTGCACCCGACTCCGGCCGGGCACCAAACTAAACTGAGGTGCCTTGGCCCGGGGGCGGGGTATAGGAGGGGGACCTAGTGCATCCTGGGAGGCTGAAAGCTTAACTCTTTGGTGCCCTGCGACTGACGTCACACCTATACCCCAAGGTATCCTGTGGATACCCTATGGACCCTGAAGTAGAAAAGAAAACAATGTTTGAGCATCCATGAAAGGTGCTCCAACTTTGCATAAATGCCTACAAAAGTACTTGCTCTTTGCCACACGCATAAATATAGAACAATGTATTTAATGCAAACTGTCAAATGGTCACAGATAGCCATTGCAAACAAAGCAGACCAAATACTACATCTTGCTTATACAATTCTGGTTGTATTTAAAATAAAATCCCTGAAAAGTTGAAATGGGTTCACCAAACAAATGATAAACAGGTAATTTGCAGAATACATTCAGTGGATGGCGACACCTGTCTTCCTGTAGTCTGAGAAATCTGTCAACATTCTCCACAAAGGGGTTTGTTGCTTGGTAACAACCCTGCACTCTGTGACCTACTGCCCTGCCTGTCAGCCCAAGAAATTGCTCCCAAGTGTAACGCCAGATTTAATGAGTCTATCCAAAGCTCATTCCCCTTACAGGGAATTCTGACATTTGTATTAATATTTGTCAAAAGGACTGAAACTGAATTGTATATAAGCCTTTGGGTTAAAACAAAAGGGAATATATTTCAAAGATACACACCCACAAGCATGTGAAAAGCAGGCAGTAGTCACTGCACCACAATACGCACAGGTCAGCAACATTATTTAGAGTTTTTACAATACAAACTTAATCACTCACAAACTGACAATAAAACAGAATGCAAACAATTCTGGTTTCATTTTTTATCTGTGGAGCACAATCTCAATGTCTATAAGCATCATTAGAGGTGTGGTTGTAAAACGCAGGGCATAAAGTCAACATGCAGTTAGTTGCATGAATGATTGGAACAGTACTGAAAACTTGGTGCATGCAAAAATTGGAAAGCTTTATACATAAGATAGACAAGACATAAGTAATCTTTCCAGATGACAAACTGCACATACAGTAATCACCACACGGCACTCCAGGGCTTAATGCAAAATGCTTATATCAACGTTTCTGGGCTACTGATACAATATAAGCATTTTGCATTAAACCCTGGAGTGCAATATGTTGATTACTGTATGCGCAGTTTTGTCACCTGGGAGTTTGTATTCTATTCCCAAATGAAACCAGGCAGCTGGTATTGTATACTTTAGAGTGCCAAAATTATTATTTATCTATCTAGCCACATGTTGTCCAAGCCTGGTTCCACGTGTATATAAAAATAGAAAAAGCAAAAATAGGAGAACATATATACTTTGTTAATAAATACAAGAGTCTAATTTTTTTACGCTTACACTTTTTGTGCTCATCTCCCATTTTTTTATCAGCCTCTAGAGTCTGGATCAAGCAATGGTTTATTAAGGACGGGTGAAACAAGGGTTCACTGGTTGGAAGAGGCTTCTGGGAGGGAACAAGGTTCAGGGGGAGATGGAGAGAACACAAATGAGTGCCTGTAAAGGTGGCGAGGAGTGGAGAATTGAGAGGGGATTGTTTAGTGTGGGTTAGGACAGAGATATGCTAGAGTGTATGAATTTGAAATGGAGGAAACCAGTGCGAGCTATGTTAGCAGAGTCAAGGGTGGAGGTGAGGGTGGTGTTGTAGAGGTAAGACAGCTTGGTCTGAGCAGGCTAGGGATAGACCAGTGAGTAGGAGAATAAGCCATGTCAAGGTTGCACTTGGCAAGACTAACCTTGGGAGAGGCTAAAGACGATAAAGTTTTGGTTATAGAGGAAAGGAGTAGTTTGTGATGTCAGAGATGGAGCAGCAGTCAGAGAAAACTAGAATCCAAGGTATGACTTATGGAGGTGGAGGAGCTCCGTTGAGTAAAGTCAAATAGGAATGGTTTGGAAGCAGCAGCTTCAGTGGGATTGCCAAGCAGAATATCAAAGTCACCTAGGAGAAGGAATGGAAGGTCAGGGAAGAGAAAGAGGGGGATCAAAGCGGAGACGATATCTAGGAAGTAGAGGCTGTGGCCCGAAGCACAGAACAAGACTGCTACACAAAGATGAATAGCGTTGAAGAGGCAGAAGATATTACACAGGAGAGAGAGGGCTCAGAGGATATGACACAGAAGGTGCAGCCAGGGTAGAGAAGGACTCCCATGCCATTATCTTGCCATACGTCAGGATCATTTCATCTTTAAAGGGGAAAGCAATGGATGTTTGTATTGATTTGAACCTAATTAGTACTATCATTTTGTAGTTCTCTCTGGTTTCAATATCCTTTTATATGACAGAACTAGCTTACCTATTAATAAAACTGTGCACATATTTCACACATTATTGTACTGTACACTTTAGCATTTACCACCACACATTACTGTCTGCTCCAGGAGAAGACCAAGTGAAGATACTCCTTGACAAGCAGTGTGCATTTTGCTATAGCCAGCTCTACAAGCTAAGTAACATGCACCTATCCGAGAACCTTTTTTGGTTGCAATTTAGACACAAAGGGCCGGATTCTGAGTCACACACAATGTCAAGGTTTACACAAACTGACAATGTTTTTCAGTTGCGCATGTGTTGGCCAGTACATGCATGTAAACGGTGTGTACATAGAGGTGCAGTTGTGATTGAGGCAGATGGTATCCGAAGTAGATTAGAAATGGGCAGGGCGTTTCTAGATGGTCACTGGGAGGGGTCTATTCAAATGCACTACTCTGGTCCATATTATGGGTGCTTCTAAGTCGTGCTGCTGAACTAGTTGCAAACTCATTCTCTTAAATAATTCACATTGGAGGCCATTAATCTAAGTAAAAATCCGCACCTTGCAAAGGGCTGAAGCAAATTTTGCGGATGTAGTAGGTATTACCACCGGCAATGCAAATCCCAACAGCGGCAGGCCGACAAGGGTGAATATCCCGATCGTCCTAAAGGTAAGTATAAACCTAACTTAACCCCCTAACCCTCCTTTAGGGTGCCTAACCCTAACCCCCTTTCCCCTAGCCTAAACCTAACCCTAAGTCCCCCCAGGAGCCCTAAACCTAACACTGGATCCCAAGGCCCCCAAGCCTCCCTCCCCCGCGGCTGTCCGCGCCCGGCTTACCTTCATTCAGTATGCAGGGAGTCGGTCTTCCGGCATCTGGTTAACGACAGGCGTCGAGTTTTCGATGCCTGTCATTAGTACCACGCCGGGATTAGAAAGTCTGGAAGCCGGCGGTCTGCATTTAGACAGTCTGCTTCCAAACTACATCCCAATTTTGCTGGTACGACCGATGCTTGTGTCCAAAGATTCACCATGCAGTATTTCAGCGTCTAAAGATGCTCAAAGTGGGAGTCTCAGTCCATGCACATTCAGACACACAGCTGTACATCAGAGAAGGGCTTGTAGCATTATTAACAAAGTTGCATATGCAAGATCCACAAGTGTCGCACACATGGACATTGTACCTTAAATTCCGTCCAACACAGTACCTTTACCTTCAGTGGAATTTCAATATACAGTACATTAAATTTACTGGATAACCCTTTTGGCTCTATGGCTGCAAAATACTTTCAGGGTGCTTGCAGAATTGTTTTTTTTTTTCTTTCATTTATTACTACAAAGCAAAAACAGTTGCACTATACACATTATATTCTTCTCTACTAATATTTATTTTAATCACTAAACTACAAAAAATCCCCTTAACGAATACTGTTTTGCACACATATTCAAGAAATAAAAACCGTAAAATTTTACCGCCATAATGCAGAAAAAAATAAAAATTTGCAAATCATGCATTTTATTGAAAATCTTAATGTTGCAGTTTGACATGCCAGCTCTGATTAATTCTGAGATCAGAGTCACTCCTTCCTGGTTGCTTTCTAGTTATGTAGGCTACAGAGACCTACCTATCACAACTATAAAGTACTAGTATCTGTGTACGGTTTCCAGCATTTGGGACCAGACGATTGTCATTTGCTCCCATACATTTTACAAGATTTTCGTTGCAACTGATCAACCAGTTGGCTGGTTGGAAAGATAATCTTTAGAATTGTGGCCAGCTTTGCAGTCCAGGTTTTAAGGATACCCATGCTTGAGCACAGATGCTAAACTCAAACTGACTGAGGTACAAATAAAGCCACCTGTGTTCAAGTATCCATTTCAAGTATACATCAGACTGACATTTCTCCGACGCAACCAGAAGCGCCTGTCGGTGGCCATTGATAATCGGCAATCTATTGTGGAAATTCTTCATGTTGACAATTCCCAATCTGATGATACGGATCATATTTTGTCCGGGATTGGCAAATCAGGTAAATCCAACATGTTGGATTTCACAGGTGCCCTGAACCGTGAACGGCAACAATTCGTCACTGATGTATGTTGCACATTACCTTAAAACCTGGACTGTAAAGCTAGGCATACACTGTCCGATTCTAAACTGGTTGACAAACTGAGCGATCTTCCGGCAACCCGAAAGCCCCAATATCGGTGCGACATGTTATGCTATTTATTAGAAGTTACCGATTTTCGGCCACACCACATTGATTTTGCATATGTACATCCACAAGGAGGATGATTTAGTCACTGGAAAACAGGAAATATGAGTAGATATAGGAGAATGCACATACTGTACATTGCTCGATACCAGAAGATTGAGGCCAAGATTTTCTGTCTTGGCTGACCGATCAGATAATCCAAAGAATGAGTTTGTGGAAGTTTTTGAACCATATATTGGCAAAATGCCAAAACGCTCAAACCTACACACTTTACAGTAAATCAGATCAATTGCAAAATTATTGGCAAATCAGCCCAGTGTGTACCTAGTTTTGTGTGCCTTGAGGACTGAGGTTTGAAAACACTGCACTAAACAGTTAGGCATTAGGATGGCACACACCAAATATAGCAGTTTTAATTTATCTTATGGATACCACCCAATGGAAACTCTTTAGGATTTTGTAAATGTTTTCTTTAAATATACAGTAAATCATCATTTACTTTTAGTACAGTATATCCCACTCAATTAACTTTTACAAGTAATTATAGGTACCTGACACAATAAGCTATTTTACTTTCTATGCCTTCTTAAAGGTTGGGTCTTGCCCATCCAGCAAGACCACGAAAATCAGGTACCTACTGTATAACTTGACAAGTAGTGAAGTAGGTGGGCTAGGTTTACTGTAATGAAAGAAAGTTATTGAATAATCGTTTTACCTTTTACGAAAATAAAACACAAACTATATTTTAGTTTCTAATGGAGCGTACACACGGTCAGATTTGTCAGACTTGTCAGATGAACGATTGAACGATTAAACGATCTGAACGATTTGACCAAAGTTTTGAACGATTTGAACGATTGAACGATTTTTGACTGCATTAAAATGAATGGAATCGTCCAAGTCTGACTGCAAACCCATCAGATGTCAGATATCGTTATCTGACAAACGGGAACGCGCATCGTTGATCGTCCATCGTTCAGGCATGTCAGATATGAACGATTTTCCTTCAGATATGAACGACTGAACGATTTTTAAATCGTTATTGTCCATATCTGAAGAAAAAATCTGATCGTGTGTATGCACCATAAGAGAAAAAGTAAATATGACAGATTAAATATTTAGAAAGCCGTTCTAAATAAACAACAGTAAAATATCGATTGACATACTCAATAGATGACACATGGGAGAACAGAAGTTTTGGATCTGTAAAAGGGATTCTCACCATTTAGGGAAGTTTTAAACATACCGCTGGGTACACACTGACTGACAGAAACCTATAACCTTTTTCTTCCAGGTTAACAGATCATGTCATGACACAGTGGCATCTGACACTGAGGTAACTGGCAAGTGCACCAGATTGTGATGATTGCCATACTCTGAACACATGTAATAGCAGACATGCTTCATTTTTACCAATAACCTCATGCTCTGCTTGTATCAGCAATCTCTCATTTCTGTCTTGCCAGTGTAGTGTACAATGCAGAAGTCATTTACACATAATGCACAAGTCACAGTGTAACAATACACAGGGAGTCAGAACAGGTGCAAAGCTGCAGAAATCTGCACTTTACCTACAGAATTGCCCTTGTGCACGTGTGATCTCCTTCGCTTTTGCTCATGTTTTACATTGCTCACAAACAACTCTCCATGCTACACAGCTCCTCACACAGCACTTACATCATTCTCCGACAACATATCCTCATCATCGCTTGAAAAGTCAGCAGCTTCTTTGTCTTTGGGGAGAATGTGCTTAAGGTATAGCTGCAAATAGGCTGCTTTCCTCTGATCGCCCTGAGGCAATGGCACATTATGAGAAATTAACACACTTTTTAATTCATCTTTGGAGAACTGAGACGGATCTCCTGCATGGCCTGGCATGACTGCTACCGGTCAGAATGAACCTACAATGAAATGTCAGACAGCTGCTAGATGTGTAATTCAAACTGCTTACTGGCGACCCTGCTTTATTTAAAGAAGCATTACAAGCTCTGGGATGGTTGTTGGTCATCCAAATGTAAATGCAATACTATATGATAATAGTAAGAACAAGGACAAACTGTACATCTACAGTATATTCAAGACAGATCGTTTAGGCCTATCATTCAGGCAGCTACCAGAGGAGAAAAGCCCTAAAATACACCAATGCATAGACACGACCACATTCTGTATTTGTACAAGTGTAAAACATTTCACAGTCCATTAGATATATAAATGCCCTTGTAACTGTACATTGATTGCAAATGCTCACTGGGGTGGCTGCGTACAAGGTGTGACAAATCTAAGCATACATTAATGGTCTGACCCTCCAGGCTAACATCTATACAGAGCATTGATTTGCAGTTTACTCTGTGCACAAACCCAAAGTGAGGCTGCTTTGATCAACCATATCACAGCACTGTTCTTTTTAAATAAATTGCTCGGGCCATGGACATGACAGCTTTTAAAATTCTGTAATAGGCAAATGTGTTCTGCCCAACAGATGCAATCCATGGTTTTTAAGTGACTCTTGGTGGTCAATTCAATTAGCCGTGAGGGGGGTGATATGTAGTTGTAACAGCTTGGAAATGCCGCCAACAGCCTTGCAACTCTGCCCCCCAGACTTGAGGATTTTTTTTTCACAGCCCGATGGGTCTGCACACAAAAATCCACTTGCAAGGCACTATCGTAAGTGCAGCATATAGCAGCACCTACTCGCGGTCACGACTATCGCGTCAAATTGAATCAACTACTAGGTCTCCTTGAGAACCTAGAACTAAAGTTGGGTACACACTGACATATATTGGCAGATCAATTGATCGGCCAATATATCTGCTGCAAGTCGGCCAGTGTGTACCCGCGATATGTCGGTGATCGTGGTTCACTGACAAATCGCTTTGGCTGTGCTGCACAGCCGATGGAAAGATATGTCTGCAAATATATCTGTCCATCAGCAAGTGTGTCTACAGACCGCCCGTACACACACAGCGGCAGCCATGGAGAGGGGGCCGGCACCCACGGCCAGACACTGATGATGGCCGTTCAGTGTGTATGAACGACCATCATCTGCAGATCCAGTATATCTGCAGTGTTCTCCCCAGAAAAGTTTTTCAGCCAGGTGGCATCAAGAAGTAGCCGGGTGGGGGCCTTCGCAATAATAAAATGTTCTATACCCTGACCTTATAATGATTTGAACTTGAAATACCATATTATATATTAATTCTCTTCTTATTAGAGGCCCAGTCGTCTGATTATCAGAAACCTGCAAAGTCTGTAGGATTTGTTCTTTTTGTACAGCTCCCAGATACTGGCCCCACTTGTAGGCTCCCAAAGTGCCAGGTGGTTCACCCGCAAAAAAACAGCCTGGGGAGAACACTATCTGTATAGTGTGTACTTTTAAGATGTAGCAGTTATCAAGATGTCTTGGAGATCAAACATCAGAGTCTGTTTCAAGTAATTTGATTAGGAGATATTGACTTTAAAAGTAGGATATATAGGTTACCTTGTCAATGGCAGCCACAACCACACATTATTTCCTTTGCATCTAAGGCTTTTCTCTCCCCTGTGCTGGTCACATTACAGCTTTAATATCAATATTTTTTTATGCAGTAACCACACAAATTATACCTTGTATATTTCCCAGAAAACTATATTTACAGGAATGCCATTAGATTGCTTAGTCATCAGAGATCTACCCAAAATGGTAAAATAAAGTGTTTTTGTGATTGATACAAGAGAACAGAAGGCAAAAGTGTTTTGCGTTTTTTTTAACCACCACCAAGCAACACATTGTTGTTCTTGCTTCTGCATTAATCCATCTCTCCAAAACACTAAAATCAGGATTCTACACATAGGTTTAATAAAACCTGCAAATAAAATTTCTGTTGCATGTTTTCTCTTTTTTTTACTAGTTTAAATGAATGCAATTGTTTGCAAGTAAGTTTTCCCAACTTTGTCCTTCAAAATTAATTGTGTCCATCATACATTAATTTACTCCATATTGCTATTTACAGTCGAGTCATCATAAGCCACGAGATGCCCCGATGCAACTGAGACTCAGGAGTAGCATACAGTACTTTTCTTTAAAGCCAAAGTGTACCAGTGACGATAGGCTGTGACTTTAATGGCTAATTGGTTTTACACAAAGTCGCAGAAGAAGCACAACTGAGAAAAAGAAGAGAACACTCACATAAGAGCACTTTCTACACAGATTCAGTCGCACACAGATGTACAAATGTTGCACATCAAATTGATCAGTGTAATCTAGCAATGCAGTTTTGTCTTGGCTGTCCCTCCTCGATCTAAAATTCTTAATGTAGATAACACAAGGTCTGTAAAGTATCTTCCAAATTCAATGCTTGTTGCCTAAGATAATGAATTCAGACCTTTTAATCCAAACATTTAAAAAGTCTACCTAAAAGCTGCTCATTTACAAGTAGGCACCTAAGCACATCTCTTAAATACAACAAAGATCTATCCCCATGTCCCAGCAAATAGAAATATGGCAAGTTGACACCCTCACTCCTCGGTCAATTACGAGAGCTAATTGTAGTCATAGTCAGCTCAGAAAACCTTTTCTGTTCCACACTGGCCAATTTATTCAGCTACACGCAACCTATTTATTTTTTTAACATTTATATAGCGCACACATATTCCAGAGCTTTACAGTAAATATTTAGCCATTCACATCAGTGCGTGCCCCAGTGGAGCCTACAATCTATGTTCCCAACCACATGTGTACACATATATACCAGGGCTATTTTTTAAATTGGAAGCCAATTAATATAGGTTAATTGTTTATGTTACCTGGGGGAATCCCACGCAAGCACAGGGAGAATATACAAACTACAGTTAGGGCAGTGGTTGAATTCCAACACAAGACCTCAGTGCTGTGAGGTAGCAATGCTAACCATTACACCATCCGTGCTGCCTATGGGTATCACTCCAAAATTGAGGAAACAAGAGATAAATTTCCAATATATAAGTAGCAATCACCTAATACTAAGGATTTGGATATGTCATGTGTATTCATCTTTAACCACTTATCTTGTATGGTTGTATTGTTTGTGACCACACCAGGCAGTGCGTTAACTCTGACCTGCCAGCCCCATCCATGCACCCTCCCCCAGTGTCTGCCGATCACTTTGCGTCCGATGCTTTGCCTGCATCCACCTCTAAATCACCCCACCATGTTTAAACAGACAACCACAATTTTATGTAAACTTATCTGTTTACTTCCAAGTGCCCATTATGTTGGAAATAGATATATATCTATCTATCATGGTGTTTTAGGTTGAAAAATAGTCAAATCCAAAACACCAGGTTTTAAAATTGTCACTTTAAATCCAATGTTACAAAATGGTTCTTTATGTCACAGGTGAAGAACTGAATCGGCAAAGTTAAATTAATGTGGCCTTCAGCAGTTTGTTGGAAACTCACAGTTTCAGTAACTGCCTAGTTCAGTGGTTCCCAAACTTTTTACAATCACGGCGCCCTAGAGAATCTGCATTTTTTTCTTGGTACCCCTGGGCTAAAATATTCTTATTGAAAAATTCAGCCAAAATTAAATTATGCAAATGATGCTTATACGTCACCCTTAGGGGTCAGTTATGCGGTGGTTCACAGGGCTGCACTTTTTGTCCACATTTTTTGATTAGGAGCCTCTTGTACTGGTTTTGCCTATCACGCTGACTAAAAATGATTTTATTTGGTACTGGACCACTAACTTGAGGCACACCAGGGCGCCACGCACTCAGTTTAGGAACCACTGGCCTTGTTTCTAGTTCTCTATATCATCTGCAGTTATGCCAGTACTGTAAAAGGTTCCCGTACAAGTTTATATTCTTGTGGCCAATGAGGTGTATACCTACCTAGCTGTACATTGCAGTGTATAAGGGTCCAAAAAAAAAACCTAATCCCAATAAACATTTAATAGGAATTTTTCTGGTGTTTGTTAAGGTACTTAATAAATCTGGTTGAATAATGAGCACATATGACCATGCATGTGAACACTGGAATACTGCTTTACATATGCCTGAATGTATCTGGTGTTTTGGTAAGATCACTGAACCACCAGAGCTTTCAGATATGCTCCCACATGACAAATGTGACAGTTATTGTGGAATTTGAGGGGATACCTTAAAGTATATTTCCACTTTAAAGCAAAAGGGTTTGATTAAATATAT
This sequence comes from Taudactylus pleione, assembly GCA_031769625.1. Taxonomy (NCBI): domain Eukaryota; kingdom Metazoa; phylum Chordata; class Amphibia; order Anura; family Myobatrachidae; genus Taudactylus; species Taudactylus pleione. The sequence goes on from JAUIMM010002042.1 coordinate 104,609, forward strand.
TATGCCCAAACATATTTGTCACTATAACACTACCTGTGAGCTTTCCATTAAAAGTTATAGCAGTACCTAGCCACCTATGGAGTAACATTTCTAGTTTAGTAGCTCTGGGTAACAGACACTGCTATGCAACTTAGGGAATGGACTGCCCCTTCCTACTTCAAATTACATTTTGTATTACCTAGTCTGCAGCTTTTAGCTCTGTGCAGCCTATGTAAGATTCCAAATCTAGCTGATGCAACCAGGCAGCATGGTGATGCTGTCACAGAGGAGAGACAGACACTGTTAAGTGATTCTACTGGATGCCACTTTGCAATGGATTGTGTGAAATGTAGTTTATTACCATAAACATTGAACCAGTTCTAACGTAAATGCAGGCTGCGTTTCCCCAGTAGAACATTATTTAAAAAAAATTAACTAATCTCCTACGCAGGGTATGTCTGATGTCCCAATAATAAAGTGAAAACATATTTCCTGGAGAAAATTATCATTATTAATAAAATTTAAAAAGGTCTACCCCCACACCTTTTGTATATTGTAAATTATTGACATTTTTAATACAAAAAAAAAAAAAAATTATACACACACACATTACTTGGCAAAAGTCTGAGCACACCCCCTGAAATTGAAAAGAAGCTGGTTTATCGTACATTCTGCTACTTGTGTATGAATGGAGTATGATAAAAATAACAAAATATATTATTTCCGTACCGATGCAACCCGGAAAAATCGATAGAAAATGTGTCAAAAAATTAGTATACTATAATAACGGCCACAGTAGTCGTGCCGCTTATACTCATAATAAATGCCCACGGTAGCGGTGCCACTTATACAGTATACATAATAAATGCCCACGGTGGCAGTGCCACTTATACACATAATAATGCTACACACATGCAATACACACACCACCACATATACACATACACCCCACAGTACACACTACACACACATTACCGCTCTGGAAAGAGGAAGGGAGTTGCGGAAAAGTCATTCTCAGTGTGTGTCCGATAGGACGGTGGCCAGGGGCTTGCAGGAATATGGCCTTAGTGGTAGGGTTGTGGTAAGAAAACCACTTCTACGTGCTAAATTGTAGCAAAAGGTACGCATGGGCTAAGAAGCATAAGGATTGGATTGAGGAACAGTGGAAGAGGGTGCTTTGAACTGACAAATCTAAAATAGGATTTTGGTACTTACCGATAAATCCCTTTCTCCGATTCCATAGGGGACACCGGAGTCTCAGTACAATGGGGTATAGGAGTGGGTTAACCGGGAGCCGACACCTTAAAAAAAAAAAAAACTAATAGTAGCTAGCTCCTCCCCCTCTATACCCCCCCGCCACCAGGTCAGTCTAAAAATAACTGTGCCCGAGGGGAGCTGGAAGTAAGGAAAAGGAGACAGAAAAGCTACGATAATCACATACATGTAATAACACAACATTCACAGAAAAAAAAACAACAGGCCAATCAGACTACCTAAATGCAAATAAACTGGTGAACCTGTAAAAACAGTAACAATGCAGGAAGAACAGCGCAGGGTGGGCGTCCAGTGTCCCCTGTGGAATCAGAGAAAGGAATTTATCGATGAGTACCAAAATCCTATTTTCTCCTTCATCCACTAGGGGACACTGGAGTCTCAGTACAATGGGGACGTCCCAGAGCTTACATCCCGGGTGGGAGAGCGCTGAGAGCCCTGCAACACTGCACGGCCAAACTCTGAAGCGGAGGCTGCAAATGTATCAAAACGATAGAACGTATGCTTTCCTGACCAAGTAGCTGCTCTACAAACCTGGTTTAAGGAAACCCCCCCGAGCAGCCACCCATGAAGTACCTACCGAGCACGTTGAATGCGCCGTAATGGTACTAGGTGGTTGTTTGGAAGCCACCACAAAAGCCTTTCTGATAGCTAGGCGAATCCATCTTGAAATGGTCCGTTTGGAAGCCGGCCAACCTGTACGGGCCAAATCAATATATAAAGCATCGGATTTACGGAGGGATGCAGTCCTGTCCACCTAAATCCTAAGAGCTCTGACGACATCCAATAATCTTGAATTTGGAGAATCATCCTTGAATACTGGGACCACTGTCGGCTGGTTTATATGAAAACCAGTCACCACCTTGGGAAGAAAAGATTTCTGAGTGCGCAGCTCTGCCCTATCTTCATGGAAAATGAGGTAGGGAGGGCGACAGGATAAAGCACTTCGTTCTGACACTCGCCTTGCTGAAGCAAGTGCCAACAGCAGAACCACCTTCCAGGTTAAGTACATAATTTCCGCCCTGGGCAATGGCTCGAAGGCCTCAGACTGAAGGAAAGCTAAGACTTAAGGTGCCCACACACATACCGATCTGCACACGATCCCACGATGTGTGCGATTTCCCCTGAACTCTCCCCTGGCAGCTCCTACACACGATCTGGAGAAAAAAAGCATAACATCTATCGTGCTTAACTTTTTTTTTTTTCCCCCAGTGCATTTTGTCCCAGATTGTCAGATCTGCCCTACTGCACGGCAGATCTGATGATGCGATGTGCGACCAGTTAGGACTCACGATTTGGCCATATTTTACACGATCTGTCATCATGATTCGTCGGAATAGGCCAGATCGTGTAAAATATCGCTATGTGTGTGGGCACCTTAAGTCCAAATCCCAAGGTGCAGTGGGCGGTACAAAAGAAGGCTGAATTCTGACGACTCCTTGGAAAATGGTTTGAACATCCGGGAGCGAGGCCAATTTCCTTTGATAGAAAATAGACAACGTGGATATCTGTACCTTCAAGGAACCAAGACGAAGGCCCGCTGTTAGACCAGCCTGGAGAAAAAGGAGGAGACGCGATACCCTGACTGACTGACTGACGGAGGATAATTACGTCTCTCGAACCAAACAACATATGTCTTCCATATGCGATAGTAATGCTGAGAGGTGACTTCTTTCCTGGCCCGAGTCATAGAGGGAATCACGCTAGACTGAATCCCCTTGCTTCGGAGGACGGCCCTTTCAGTAGCCAACCCGTCAAACGAAGCCGAAGTCTTGATAAACAAACGGCCCCTGCAAAAGAAGATCCTCTTGAAGGGGTAGGGGCCACGGCTCATCTATTAGCAGATTCTGTATTTGCGAGTACCACGCTCGCCTGGGCCAATCTGGTGCTACCAGCAGTACCTTGACCCCTTCCCGCTTGCTTCTTTGAAGTAAGCGTGGAATAAGTGGAACAGGAGGGAAGAGGTATATGTAATGGAATCGCCACGGAGCTGTCAGTGCATCCACCGCCGCAGCCAGAAGATCTCTTGTCCTGGAGTAGAAGACTGGCAACTGGTGGTTTAATCTTGATGCCATGAGATCGGCTTGTGGACAGCCCCATCTCAGTCAGTTGATGGAATACCTGATGATTGAGTGACCATTCCCCCGGATGGATGTCCTGTCGACTGAGGTAGTCGGCCTCCCAGTTCTCGACCCCTGGTATGAATATTGCAAAAATCGCTATTGCGAATTCCTCTGCCCAAAGCAAAATCCTGCTTACCTCCCTCATTGCGGCTCTGCTTTTTGTGCCGCCTTGCCTGTTTATATATGCCACCGCCGTGGCATTGTCCGACTGAACTCGGATCACCTGACCCCCTCAATATGGGATGCGCCATCTGGAGGGCATAAAACACTGCTCTCAACTCCAGAACATTTCTGGACATTCTGGCTTCCTGTTGAGTCCAGTGCCCCTGAAAATGCTTCCCCAGGGTCACTGCTTCCCACCCTCTCAGGCTCGCGTCCGTGGTGAGAAGTATCCAATCCCACATCGCAAACCTTCTTCCCGCCAATAGGTGGGAGGGATTCAGCCAAACGAGGGATGTTCGTGTTTGAGGCGCCAAAAGGACCCTCTGATGGAGAAACAGGTGGGCTCCTGACCACTGGGAAAGTAGATCCAATTGAAAAGTACGCGCGTGAAATCTTGCATATTGTATCGCCTCGAATGCTGCCACCATCTTCCCGAGAAGACGGATACAGAGATGTACAGACACTCAGCGATGTTGTAAAACCATGCGCACCAGGTGCTGAATGGAGGAAACCTTGTCCTGGGGCAAGAATACTTTTTGTTCCCTTGTGTCGAGCATCATTCCCAGGAATAGCAGGCATTGTGTTGGGATCAGGGAGGATTTCTCGAAATTTAGGATCCATCCGTGTTGCAAGAGAATACTCTGCGTTAGGTGACTGTCCCTTAACAGGCGATCCCTTGACGAGGCTTTTATCAAGAGATCGTCTAAGTGTGGAACAATCACAATACCCTGACGATGCAGAAGGGCCATCATTTCTGCCATACTCTTTGTGAACACCCTTAGCGCTGACGAAAGACTGAAAGGCAGGGCCTGAAATTGAAAATGTGAGTCTAGTACAGCAAAATGAAGAAAAGCCTGATGTGGAGGCCAGATGAGGATATGGAGATAAGCATCATTTATGTTGAGGGATACTAAAAACTCATTTCTCTCGAGACCCGCTATCACAGATTGGAGATTCCATTTTGAATTTTAAGACTCGAAGATGAGGGTTTAACTCCTTGAGATTGAGAATGGGCCTCATGGAGCCGTCCGGCTTGGGCACCACGAACAAACTGGAATAAAACCCCTGTCCTTTCCGGTGGGTAGGAACATTCACTATTACCTGAGACATTAAGTCTTTGTATTGCCTCCTGGATTACTAATCGTTTTTCTGCAACCAGCGGTAAACCGGTCTTGAAAAAACGAGGAGGCGGCTGACTCCTGAAATCCAGCTTTAGGCCATGAACAATGACGTCCCAAAACCAGGCGTCTTGACAAGACTGGTTCCAAATGTCCCTGAAACGTAGGAGACGAGCCCCGACCCTGGAATCCCCCTAATGAGAAGGGAGAACATGCGGCAGGCTTTGCAGCCGCTTTATCCTGCTGTGAGCTGGAGGCAGCTGAAGCCGATGCTCTACCCCGGCCTCTGGCACCCCTGGAGAAAGCCGGGGCTCTTCTGGAACGCCCTCTAAATCTCCCCGGGGCACGAAAGGACGGACCTGCTGAGGGTCTTCTAGTAGCAGGGGTAGCAGATGGTAGGTAAGTGGATTTCCCACCTGTAGCTTGTGAGATCCACTTATCTAATTCCGAGCCAAAAAGAACCTCCCCAGTAAAAGGGAGGGCCTCTACCACTCTCAGACTCTGCGTCTACCTGCCATTGAAACCCTTCTAGCTGATACAGCTAATGCTGAAGATCTGGCGGATAGACAGCAATTGTCTTTAGACTCTTCCCCCAGGAATGTAGCTGATTCTGCAATCTGTTCAGCTAACTGAATTAGGTCGTCAGATTGTGTTCCGGACTTAATCCCCTCCGCCAATTGCATAGCCCAGGCCTCAATGGCCTTGTTCACCAAGCAGCTGACTAGAGCTGGACGCATCAAAACCCCTGCTACAGTGTATAAGGATTTTAATGTTTGTTCCAGCTTTCTGTCCGAGGTCTCCTTTAAAGAAACCGCGCCAGGCACCGGAAGCACAGTCTTCTTAGAAAGATGGGCTACTGATGGGTCTACAGCTGGAGAAGTTTCACATATTATCCCTTTCCGCAGGACAGTAGGAGATTAAGACAGATATTTCTTGGACATTTGAAATTTCTTATCTTGGCGTTTCCATGCAGTTGAAAGAATATCATCCAGCTCTTCCAATGCTGGAAAAGTAACAGACTGTTTTAACCTCTTACCAAAAATAGATGGTTTCGCAGTTAGCTCTACATCTTCCACATGTAACACCTGGCGTACCGCAGTAATTAAAGCATCTACGCCCTGTGATGCAGGTTCCGATTCCTCAAGGGTTATGAGTCAATCTCTTACTAAGGACCTGAGAAGATGCAGGGGGTGCCTGGGACATTGGGCTCGATCTCTAGAGGGACTTACTAGAGCAATCTGGTTCAGCTGCTGTCTGCTTAAGCCTCTCCCTGTCCTTGCGAGCTGCTTCCAACTCGGACAGGGTTGATATAACTGATGCTAATTGATCAGACCACATGCATTTATCACACAGTAAGGAAGCATTAGGCTGTCCCTGTATGAATTTCTCCCCACAAGTCTTGCAGGAAAAAGATTTTTGGGCTGCCTTAAACAGGTTTTATTTCGTTACTGTGCAGATAAATTGAAAATTCCTTAAAATATACTGGTGTGCTCAGACTTTTGACAAGTATAGCCAGTATACAGTATGTCTAACATCAAAATTTATGTATTACTGAGCTGAAAGGTGCTTACACAACTAAGTATAGTCCTCATATTCTTTATTCATCTGTAGCAGGTTGCTCTGGCAGGAGGAAAAGGGTAGGACTAGGGGTGTAAAACTAGGTGTGCGAGTGGTGCAATCACACAGGTCCGGCACAGTCACTGCCCCACATCACCTGCATTTGGCTTGCAAGATGCCTGGAACAGCAGCTGCTGCTGAGCTGCCGGGAACACACTGTGCAGCATATAGTGCCATTTGGAGAGTAGTTCCTTGTGCCGGAGGCCCGCCCCCCACAGGGTAAAGTCATGATATTTCAGGGTCGATACAGAGCCCTGCTCTGGCACTGGGAAGGACTAACAAAAACAGACACACTGTGAAGATGCTTCAAAGTGACAGCTTTGAAACTTTGATCACAATTTACCAAAGCACAAATTGCAAATCAATTCACATATTCCAAAATCTGTGGATGGTAATACCGGTGTTGTGACCAAGGATCCAGAACCGTACAATTCATCAAGCGGGCATTTGTAAATTCACACAGAAAATCTTTTAAAAGATAACATTTTTGTTTGTAGACGTGGTTCTTAATGGTGAATTTGTCACTTGCATGAATTTACATAAATAATTTATATAATACAAATAATAATGATGCTTTTGCAGTATGTCCTATAAAAAGGTTCACAAATTAGAACGGATGGCTAAAATCCCGACAAAAAGTACAAGCAAAATTCTGTATATACATAATTATGGCATATACAACTGTAAATACAGCATGCAGATGTAGTGTTTAGAGCAGAGGTAGCCAAACTCGGCCCTCAAGAACTACCAACAGTTCACGTTTTCCAGGTCACCCAGCAGGTGCACAGGTGTAGTCATTACTCACGGACACATTCTGAAAGATCCACAGGTGCAGCTAATTATTTCACTTGTGATTCTGTGAGACCTGGAAAACAAGAACTGTTGGTAGCTCTCGAGGATAGAGTTTGGCCACCCCTGGTCTAGAGAGTATACTCAATCTCACTAGTATCAACACATTAACTTACTACAAGACATTCTTTTCACTATTTTTTCCATGCCCAATTTATAAACCAGCTATACACTACAAAACCACATGCAGCTTGGAGGGGGGAGATTTAATAAAGCTTGGAGAGTGATAAATTATCAATCAGCTCCTGTCATTTTTCAAACACAAAGAAAAATGGTCTGTACACCCCAAAAATGCACACAACTTGACTAGAACATTATCAGACTAACAATGGGTAGAAATAGTCCACAACAAAGTCACTATGAGGGTTGGTTCCTAATCCTATCCAGATCATCAGGGTTATTCAATCCTCTGGCTCTGGAACCCTTGTCTGTTCCATAGGACGATGGATCATTCTTCCAATTCCTCTCAGACAAGGGAAACAAAATGGAAGACAAGGAGACCAATAGTGTACTATGTTCCTTATAGTTCTAATTTGCCACAGTCTTAAGTGAGTTGATATTCCCTTTTAGATCCCAATTATGAGTGAATGCACCGTACTCACGTTAGAACGGAGAAGTCTCCCATAAAGGTATCTTTAGATCAGTGTCTTCCACAGCTTATTCACCCATGTGCAATAATGAAGGATTGGGTAGTAAGCGTACCTCAACTCACAGTGAGGCTTGCTGGAGCATGTATATCAAGATATCTTTAAGCTTTCCTGTAGTCCTTCACGTATCTCTCGTGTCTCATACAGGAAGTTACCAGGTGGTGTGTGTGTGTGTGCATAAATATTGGGATATTGACAGAATTATCATATTTTGGCCTCTATTCACCACAATGGCTTTGAAATGAAACAAGATGTGCTTTAACTGCAGACTTTCAGATTTAATTTGAGGGTAATTACATCCAAATCAGATGAACGGTGTAGGAATTACAACGGTTTCTATATGTGCCTCCCACTTTTTAAGGGGCCAAAAGTAATGGGACTATCAACTCAAAAGCTATTTCATGGACATGTGGGCTATTCCCTCATTATTTCATTATCAATTAAGCAGGTAAAAGGTCTGGAGTTGATTCTAGGTGTGACATTTGCATTTGGAATCAGTTGCTGTCGACTCTCAATATGAGATCCAAAGAGCTGTCACTATCAGTGAAGCAAGTAATCATTAGGCTGAAAAATCAAAACAAACCCATCAGGGAGATAGCAAAAACATTAGGTGTGGCCAAATCAACTGTTTGGAACATTCTTAAAAAGAAAGAATGCACCGGAGAGCTCAGCAACACCAAAAGACCCGGAAGACCACGGACAACAACTGTGGTGGATGACAGAAGAATTATTTCCCTGGTGAAGAAAAACCCCTTCACAACAGTTGCCCAAATCAAGAACACTCTCCAGGAGGTAGGTGTATATGTGTCAAAGTCAACAATCAAGAGAAGACTTCACAAGAGTGAATATAGAGGGTTCACCTTAATATGTAAACCATTGGTAAGCCTCAAAAACAGGAAGACCAGATTAGAGTTTGCCAAACATCTAAAAAAGCCATTACAGTTCTGGAACAACATCCTATGGACAGATGAGACAAAAGATCAACTTGTACTAGAGTGATGGGAAGAGAAGAGTATGGAGAAGGAAAGGAACTGCTCATGATCCAAAACATACCACCTCATCAGTGAAGCATGGTGGTGGTAGTGTCATGGCGTGGGCATGTCTGGCTGCCAATGGAACTGGTTCCCTTGTATTTATTGATGATGTGATTGCTGACAAAAGCAGCAGAATGAATTCTGAAGTGTTTCGGGCAATATTATATGCTCATATTCAGTCAAATGCTTTAGAACTCATTGGACGGCACTTCACAGTGCAGATGGACAATGACCCGAAGCATACTGCAAAAGCAACCAAAGAGTTTTTTAAGGCTAAAAAGTGGAATGTTACGCAATGGCCAAGTCAATTCCCTGACCTGAATCCGATTGAGCATGCATTTCACTTGATGAAGACAAAACTGAAGGGAAAATGCCCCAAGAACAAGCAGGAACTGAAGACATTTGCAGTTAGAGGCCTGGCAAATCATCACCAGGGATGAAACCCAACGTCTGGTGATGTCTATTCGTTCCAGACTTCAGGCTGTAATTGCCTGCACAGGATTTGCAACAAAGTATTAAAAAGTGAAAGTTAGATTTAGGATTGTTTAGTTTGTTCCACTACTTTTGTCCCCTTAAAAAGTGGGAGGCACATATAGAAACCGCTGTAATTCCTACACCGTTCATCTGATTTGGATGTAATTACCCTCAAATTAAATCTGAAAGTCTGCAGTTAAAGCACATCTTGTTTGTTTCATTTCAAAGCCATTGTGGTGGTGAATAGAGGCCGAAATATGAAAATTCTGTCAATGTCCCAATATTTATGCACCTGACTGTATATGGAATGCGGTAGGGTGCAAACGAATATACACAAGCCCACCAGAATTATAGTAACATTCAGCTATGCATTCTACAAAGGAAATGTACAATTAATCGTACCGTACGCACATCGAAACGGAATAGTGGCTGCCCATAAAGGTATTTTTATGGACAGCCACTCCTATGGAACAGACAAGAGTTCCAGAGCCAGATGATTGAATAACCATGATGATCTGGATAGGATTAGGATCCAACGCTCAGTGACTTTGTTGTGGACTATTTCTACCCATTGATTGTATGTATTATACCCATTTGTCCTATCAGTAATTGGGCAGTATTCAATTTGAGACAAATAGACGTCATTTTCGCCGTATTCAATTTCAAAGACTTTTCGCCGGTGCGGGGAAAACTTTTCTCCACAGAATAACTGGCGAGAAAAAGCGCAGAATTGTGATTTGGGGTGCAGGCTTAAAAAAATATCCTGTACCCCTGGGAATGGCCCATAATATTAATGTATGTCTAAAAAAAAAAAAAAAAAAAAAATCAGGACACCCCAAAAAATTTACTTTAATTTTGGGGGTAGAAAAATAATAATTATGTAACACTTCTACAATAGCTAAATTAAATCCAGAGGGGTTCCAAAGTATGCAGCATGTATTTTCTTCATTGCGGGGAGTAGCGGCAGGTGCATTTTTGAAGAATTTTTAAAAATAATTTTAGGGACTTAAAGTTAGCTTGCACCCATTTTTATGTACCCCAAAATTTTTTATAAATGCTATTCTTCATCACCTTCTCAAAAACCGCATTTATGCACCCACAGCAGCTATTTAAAAACCAGACTTCCCTTCAGCAGGCAAAAACAGGGGTACCTATAGTGAGCCCCCATGTCAGGACATCTTTAGGAGGGCCAAGGCTGATTTCCCAAAAATGTCCAGTTTTGCTGGGTTCCGTTTTCACGTCCTTTGAAATTGAATACGGGGATAAGCAGGCAGACGTGCAATACTTTGTCACCTGGAAAACAGGCTAAGGAGGCGAAAAGTCCAGCAGGCAAAAACTCTGGACTTTTCGCCTCAAATTGAATACGGGCCTTAATCAGATATTGATCTAGTCCGGTTGTGTGTATTTTTGGGTTATACAGACCATTTTTCGTTGCATCTATTTCCTAGAGGTAGATTCTTTTAGTATTTTAGTATTCTCTTTTAGTATTCTCCTATTGCAGCTACCTGCATGCGCAGTAGAATCCTTTGTGTTTCCATATTTTTCAATTACAGCCTGAAATGTGAGTTAGAAGCCGATTGGTTGGTGCTTTATCTCACAATTTTATCTCTCTCCAAGCTTTAGCAAATCTCCCTATGAGTCTTTTAAAATCACTGCACATTTGGTAGCATTTTTCTGCAAACTGCAGATTAATAAAGTTTTTTTGTATAAACCCGATTTGATTCATGGTGAACTGCACTACTTGTCTACATGGTGCATGTCTTATTCACAGTCCTTCATACTGGTATACATGGTGATAGTACGCACCAGTGTTATCAGTTCTTTAATAAGTGATATTTTTATTTAGTCGTTGTGAGAGGATGTGTACAGATTTATATAGCATATATCAAAGCTATACAGAGGTATAGAGGAGCGCACACACATCTATCTGATGAGTGATAAAAAAAAATGTTGTTAGAATTTAGTGACAGTAGCTTAGCTCTCCTACTACCAACTTGGACAGTTAAGATTAATCTGTTTAGCGCCTCTAAATATTCCTTCCCATGGATTGTGTGCTTTCACAGGCAGATTCTTCTACTAAGGGGGAATTCAATTAGTCTCGTTAAATTACTGCACGCTAATTGATCCCCCAGAGCTATCCAAAGTGCCACGAACCCCAGCACGAGGGAATTTTTTTTCAGGACCTCAGCTGGCCCTGAAAACAAATCCCCAATAATTAGCCTGTTTTCAGAATGCCGCCTGCAAAAACAACATCAGTGAACTTATCACGGATTCTGTATTTTCACCCAAAAACAGAATTTTTTTGGGGGGAAAAATACAGGCTCTAGCTGAATTGCCCGAAGCTTAAAAATGGGGAAAAGTCCCATTTTTCACTCCTGAAAAATTATCAGGGCTAATTGAATACCGCCTTTTATGTGCAATGCTTGTCCAAACTCTGTAGTCCTTGCTTGTGCGGCTCATGTCTTACACTGAATTGTTTATATATGCTATGCGATTAAATTCATTGCATTCACGTACATCTTATTATATTTACTGGTTTTAAATCAGGGCTCGACAAATCCCAGCCGCCAGGACGAATAAGATTTTAGTCCTGGCGACCAAGCTTTCCAAGGGTCTCCCCCCCCTCTCACTCCTGAGCTTCAGCGTCCGGCTCTCCTCACGGGCACTATGGGAGAGACGTCATAACGTCTCTCCCATAGACCTGAAGAGTGGCGGACAGCAGCGGACGCAGGATCAGGGCTTAAGGTAAGTATTGTTTTTGTGGGGGAGTGGGGTTTGTGTGTTCACACGGCACTATTACAGGGTGCTTACTACTAGGGGCACTATTACAGGGGGCTTACTGCTGGGGGCACTATTACAGGGGGCTTACTACTGGGGGCACTATTACAGGGGGCTTACTACTGGGGGCACTATTTAAGGGGCTGGTATAGGCATGTTGCAGAATCTGATGACCATTATGATTTGAACGTATATGGGGAGGTTGAGGGGCACTGAAAGGACATGTGTGGTGGTCTATACAAACTTTCATATTTTGGTAATGGACGATGGTCTGGCTCCTAAACTTTTAAGATGGCTCCTATATTTTACAAAAAATTGTCGAGCCCCGTTTTAAATGCCCTTGGACAATCCATCTGTACATAGCCTTGCTACAGACCATTAATAGTCATGTTTCAACACAAACTAACATTTTAGAAGTGTATTCTACAGTTCGTTCTGTATAAAATGAGGATACTGTTGTGTTTATCATGCTTTATTCAAGTTACAGTACCACAACAAATACGCAACCAATTTCTTATAACAATGCACCCACCAACAGGAGATTACTGTACCTTGGCAGAGCACGATTTCTTTGCAAAATTTTCATATAAAGTTCCTAATCCAGAGAGAAAACTATCCATGCATTTTAATGATTTGCAAGAAAAAAAAAAAAAAAAAAAGAAAAACTTTACTAATGAAGCTCTAGAGACCTGTAAGCCCACAGCTCCTGGCAATAGATGGTTTCTAGTGACATTGTAGGCCTTTGGCAACACAATGTGATGGGTGGATAAGAAACCAGGATAAGCCTGCTTGCATAATGGTCTTTAGCTGCTGTACATAAACTGAACAGAAATGCCATTGGGGCATTCGGATTTTCAAAATGTGAACATTCCCTTTAAGGTCAGCTGGGCGGTGAAGTCTATACAGTTATTGTAAACTTGAGATGAGCAGGAATAATTAGCAATACAAAGACCAGCAACAGTAAAGGTGGGTACACACCTGACATATATCTGCAGATGATGGTCGATCATACACACTGAACGGCCATCTGCTTGTACCCTCGGGTCCGGCCGTGTGTCCCAGCCCCCTCCTCACGGCTGCTGCTGTGTGTGTACGGGCAGTCTGCACACTTGCCGATGGACAGATATGTCTGGAGACATATCTGTCCATCGGCTGTGCAGCACAGCCAATGCGATATGTCGGTGAACGCCGACATTCACCGACATATTGTGGGTACACACTGGCTGACGGGCAGCAGATATATTGGCCGATCAATTGATTGGCCAAAGTATCAGTCTGTGTACCCAGCACAAGTCACAAGCTGGACCATAACACTCTGTGTTCATATCACCTCATTTAGCAACCTTCAAGAACAAACACACCCAGGTATGAGCTTTGGGCTCTTATTCGAATGTAAGGATGACTAGACAGGTAATATCTAGATATGCTAATGAGTCATTACACATTCAGGAAAACCTTATGTCCCCTCCAAAATTGTTTGCAAGGCATCCAAACTCTTGCATTAGAGCATCCTCAAAACTCAATACCACCAAAGATTGTTTCCTTTAGAAGGCTACAGCTGTCTCTCTGAAGTTTAGAGCTGAACTTTCACTCAATCTTAGGGCATAGCTTCCAACGTAAATCTTCAACGTCGGACGAAACAGTGTTCGCATAAAGAAATGTGCTCAAACTGGGATAGACCCATCAAAACTTCCCCAATATGGGGCTGATGCTGAACTGTGAAAGCAGCAGGTCAGCAGCCAATTCCCAAGAATGTGTGCTCAAACATACAGTAAAGCTGGCCACACACTAGACCAACTTACATCCAACCAGCTAGTTGATTGGTTGGAATGAAAATCTGGTAAAGTATGAAAGCAAATGACTATCAGCAATTTGCTCCCAAACACCGGAAAATGGACAAAAACTGTTTGAACAAATTGTTTAGATCAAACATTTAACAAACTTGTCCGACGACCATTTTCATCTGTTTTCTGGCATCTAGGAGCAAATTGCTTATTTACTCCCATACGTTACCAGATTTTATTCCAACCAATCAACTAGTTGGATGAAAGTTGGTCTAGTGTGTGGCCAGCTTAAGTCAGCTGAAAAGCCTTATTGCAGGTGTGAGGCTCGAAGGTAACCCCTCTCCATTGCAGTCTTGTGCCTAAAGTTTAGACAGACTAATCCACTCATGTTTAAATGCCTCAATCTTAAGGGATAACAAATAGGCAGCACTGAAAAAGGTACGCTCACTGGAAAATGATGATCAGGTGGAATCTGCAGAATCTACCTAAAAAGGTATAGGCTCTCTATACATCAGTCTTTCAATGTTTATTTTTTTCATTCTTACATAATAAAAACAATATCATATTAGTCAACATAGTGATTGGGTGGGGAAAACTATCAAATTTAATAACCATAGGGAAATTTAGCAAAGATAGCACGTTTAATAGGAAACTTATTTAATGCATCAGTGTGTGTGTGAATGGAATGCTGCACTTATAGGGTCTGATGCAGGGTTGAATGTATGCTTGTTTTCTGCGCATATATTGTATATATTCGCACTGGGAATGCTCAAAAAATGGCCTTGAATGGGGAGGAAAAACTAGAGAGTGTAGGGCCACTCTCACATAAGTTCAGGAAAAGTGTCTTACAAATAAGGAGGCGCATCTTTCACACAGTATAAGGCTAGTGCCAGTGCTCACTGCTGACTTTCAGCAACATAGGAGCAGATGCTACACACAGAGGTAGGAGCATTCTGAGATGCATTTAGTCTGGCTTATATGCCATGCATGTTTCTTTTCAGCCATGTATGCCAAATATTCTTCATACTCTGCATCTGCCCCATATATCCTTGCTTTGTCCTGGAAATACAGGGTGTAAGTAGAGTTCATAAAAATAACATCCAGTTTATTTTAAAAGTGCCCATATGACATCAACTTAAATTTGATATTTCTTCCAAATATCAGTAAAAACATTTAATATTTCACAATAACCTCAATCCAGGCAAAATTGGTGGAGCCAGATTATATAAGGCGTGTCATTAACAAAAACAGAACCTGGCTTCTCTTGCACAGGTTTTATCATGTGAAGCTTGTCACCTACTACAAAAACTTTTCCCCTCCACAGTATTTTGTACATTTCTAAAGTATTGCATATGGAGAAGTAGGGGCAATGTCTCCTGTTCCATATTCTAGGGTATAGGGCCGTACTCAATTAGGCTGCGAAAAGTCGGAATCGGCAATTTATTGCCGATGACGTCATTTTTGCATGTTTCAATTACCCCCGTATTCAATGTCAAAGACTTTTCGCCGGTGCGAAAAGTCTTTGAAAAAAAAACAAAAAACGGGGATAAGGTTTCACCATGTTACATGGCGAAAAAAAGTGCAGATTTGGGGTTTAGGGGTGCAGGCTTAAAAAAAAAAGTCATTAAAAACAAAAAAAAAATCGGGACGCCCCAAAAAATTTACTTTAAATTTGGGGTACTAAAAAAAATAATAATTGGGGAAGTTTAAAAATAGCCAAATAGGTTTGGGGGTGTTCTACAAGTACGCGGCAGGTGTTTTCTACAATAGGCTATTAGTTGCAGATGCAATTTTGCAGAATTTTAAAAAAATAAGTTTAGGGATTTAAAAATATGCAAGTACCCATTTTCAAGTACCCCAAATTTGATGTGACCACTTAAAAAACGAAAAAATAAACCTAAGTGCTCTTCTGCATCACTTGTTCTAATATCTGAAAAAACACTTGCTGCGGCTATTTAAAAATGCACAACACATTCTGCAGGGCTAGACGGGGGTACCCAGAGTGAACCCCCATATCTGGACATCTTTAGAGGGTTCCTAGGAACAATACCCAAAAATTCCAGAACTTTTAGTGATACTTACCTTTCCGCAGGCTCCCGTTTTCGCTGCTTCCAAATTGAATATGGGGATAAAGCAGGCGCTCGCTCCAATATTTTAGCACCGGAAAAGCTGCGATGTGGAACAAAAAGTCCAGCACGGACTTTTCACTCCCAAATTGAATAACCCCCATAGTGTTCAATCCCCTAAAAATAAAATATGACTTTTGCAGCCATTTCAAAGACAAATTGTGAATTTACAACATTCTGTAATAACACTTTTGGGGTGATTAAATTCAGCGCAATTTGAATAGTACACAGGAAGGAGTACCCCAAGCTAGTCACTTGACCGCACTCTAAATTCCTGACTAGAGAATTGCTCACATCCTCCTGAGGTGCGAGCAGAATTCTGAAGATAATTAGAGCCGCAATTCCGGTTTCCAACTTTGTGCTAACAGCTTCGCGGTTGACACTTAAGGCTGCGACTGCCGGTTACTGCGTCTTAACTGGCTTAAGGAGCTGTAACCAGCATCTCCAGACTTAGTGCAGGGCACAGCACAGTCAATTGAAAAGCTCCAGGAACTCCTTGCCGGCACTTTTTAAATCGCACTAAATTTCACTGCCCCCCTTAGAACTATAATCAGGAATAATTGCAGCAGCTAGGCAATTGGAAGAGAACTCTGTTCAGCAGTACAAGAAAACTGAACTCCCTAGAATGACAGGTGAGCAGAGCTACCTTTGTGCCTGTTTAACAAGTACCCAGATAGGACACTATTCACTCAATTTTCTATTTAATGGCTTTATTTTATTAACCATCCCTACCACTACATAGACGTCTGAATCCCAAGCATTCAGCAGCTCCTAGATGACAGGTAGTCCCTAAATCGCACAGGGCGCGCGATCCCTATGGACTTTTCCTTTAACAAAAGGTGCAACTACTATTACAAGACATTCTGGTTGCTATGCATTATAGCACATTGTTGCGTGTTATTTAACAGACTTTCAAACAAAAAGCATGACATCGTCAAGAGTGGTGTAGAGGAGCCTTAATCATCTCATTTACTTTCAGTGTCAATTGCAGAGCAGCTTGTACAAACACATGATGCGAGTTTGTGCATCATTACATGTAAGGATTATGGACAAACTATACATCACACTGCATCCATACTGCTTCACTACGATGCACGGAGTCAGCCAGTGTGAATAGCTAAAAAGATGCACAGGGAGAAGATGAAAAAAATAGTGACACTGAAGCGATTCGAACCCACAGCCCTCTGATCCAGGGTCAGACGCTTTACCGCTGCGCCACAGGGTCCGCGGGATTACGCGCCCTTGTCTCCGCTGTACTAGGCACCAGCACATGCAGCGCGCGTCACCTCCTCCAGCTGCCGGCATTACGGAGCCCCGGTAGACTAATACCGTACTATACAGTAGCAGTGTTATAACGGTTGCAGATGTGTGAAGCTCTTGGAAGTGATAAGGTACAGTGATAAACGACCAATCAGCTCAAAACTGTCATTCAAACACAGCCTGTAACATGACAGGAGCTGAGTGGCTGGTAGTTTATCATTCAGCAGTATCACTTCCTAGAGCTTCATACATCTGCCCCAATGAGAGGGTGCAAAGTGTGGCTCTACGTCGCAGTAACACGGCACATTTGACACACAGGGAAACTTCGTGCGTGTGTACGCCGATGACAGGCATTACACAGAGCCTGTCACTGTATCAGGAGAAAACACCGAACCACATTACAGAAAAATCACCCCACACGCCGGAGCACACGCAGATAAAATGACAGACACGAAAGAACGCGATGTAAAAATCTCATGACCCCGACGTGATTCGAACACGCAGCCTTCTGATCTGGAGTCAGACGCGCTACCGTTGCGCCACGAGGTCCTCTGCTATAACTGTCCCCTCACTCCTGTATTACCCCAGCCTCACGCGTCTGTACTGTATACACTCCAACGCGCCCGGCACGTGTCACCGGCCACACCGGCTCCCGCTCCGTCCCCACTGCTCCCCTTCAGCAACGCTGGTCGTCGTTATAGCTGCCCACACTGCTATTACCGGTGTCCAGCCAACATACATAGTTAATAACTTGAGCAGACTGGGGCCGGTGCACCCGCTGCTCAAGTCCCTGCTCACCTGGAGGCGCCAGAGGTGTCACTATTTTCCCGCCACTCCCCCAGCAGGCTTTTAAAACTTCCCGCTGAGCAAACTATTCGAGCACAGAGAGGGGGAACACGCTGCCTGTTCCATCCTAAATTTGGAGGACGCCTAGGAGTAGAGGGGCTCCTAACCTGGCCCTAAATCCGTCATTATAGAAAACCCCTGTGCTCAGAGAGGTATCGGGGAAAAGAGAAGATAAGTCACATACATGGCACTCAAAAATACACCCCCCCCCTTCCATCTAAAATGGATGCGCCCAAAGACGGTGAAGTTATTGCGTACACAATACGTACGTACTAGGCCACTACTACTGCTGCACTAGTAGTCTTGTACTAGGGTGACAGGTGAGAGTCCCAGTTGTCAGTCAGACACATGATGGAAGAGGAGATGGTAACATGTAATGATGATTGGGAAGTAGTCTGTATAATAGGTCACTACTTTACTTTGCTGTTTGCAGACTTGCTATGTGTTCGCATTCTTTGAGATTAGGATTTTTATTTATTTACTATACACCCTTGCTACTATTGTAGTCTATAATATATTTTCATACAGTGTTATAAATTAAAAAAGAAAAGTATATTATCATGACACATGCACATCTATCTAACAAGGGTTCCAAAGCACACTACATGGGGATAAACCATACATAAAAATTACACAGTATACAGGTGACCAAATAGGACACTCAGTAATGCTGGGTACACACTACTAGATATATTGTTTGGTCGAACAATATATTGGTAGATGGTAGTGCATCGGCAGATTTCTACACCCGATATGTCTGGGAACGACGTCACAGATATATCAGGTCGACCCCGCAGCACAGCCGTGGCCAATATATCATGCAGATAATAATTGGTTCATCTGCATGTGTGTACGGGCGACCTGCTGACCGCCCATATACTGGATGCAGGACCGCCAACACTGACATCACAAATGAGTGGGCAAAATTAAACGCCCACCCAGTTGTGGTGTCTGGCCAGACATATCGAGCAGCCAATTGGTAAGTGTATTTAGCTTTCCAAATCAGCTGCTCTGTCTGGTAAACATGTACACAGCTTTATTGACAAGTTCACAAACCTACATATATAAGATGCAAATGACAATTGCATAGAGCCCACATAAGGAAAGATGGTCCTGCTTGCCAGAGCTTACATACTAGCTGGATGTAGGCGTACACAAAGAGGGGCAGGGGAGCAGAAATGAGTGGCGATGTAGAGAGGAGTAGAATGGCTGAGGGCTTTGTAGGTGAGAGAGCTACGTTGATGAACTGAAGAGGCACGAGACAGGAGTTTGGTTGGCCGATGAAGAGTAGCTTACAGTAATCTATGCAAGGGTGATAAGGTGGATACAGTAGTATCGGGAGAGAGATTGAATGTGGAGGGAGTACAAGAGGGTAGAAGCAATGATGACACCTCCACATGCCACTCAGACCTTAACACGTCCCTACATGACAGACGTCTTGACATGATGCCCACATGCCACTAACAAATCTCCCACCCCTTTTGCCTCAATAAGAAAACACATAGCCAAATCTTTCAGTAGTGATGTTGGCTCCATTTAAGCATATATCTCCGGAATGCTGCAGAGTAACACACTGCATGATGAGTGAGGTAATGCCGCACACAGTGAAGGTGGTGGTAACTCCTATGTGGCGGTGCAGGTAGCAGCCAGACCTAATGTATATAGAAAAGCTCAGCTATTCTGCTGCACTCTATTCTCTGCAGCTATCAAGTAAAAGGGGCAGTTACATCTGTGCATTATGTGGTTTTCACACAGAAATGCAGCTGCGTCCCATGTATAAAGCTGGCTCTATGTATTACACGATATACATTCATTTCACAATGCTTTTATTTGTGAAGCGCCTATGGATGGAGAATGTCTCTAGCAGTAGTCTCTAGGGCTGGGGTGAGCAATAAGCGGCCCCCTCCAGCTGTTGAACTACAGATCCCAGCATGCCTTGCAACAGTTTTAGCATGGCCAAATAGCAAGACTATGGCAGGGCATGCTCTAAGGGGTATATTTACTAAAGAGCGGGTTTATAGAAGTGGAGATGTTGCCAATAGCAACCAATCAGATTCTGCTTATCATTTATCTAGCACACCCCTGATCTAGCACCTTCTAGAAGGTAATAACTGGAATCTGATTGGTTGCTATTGGCAAAATCTCCACTTCTATAAACCCGTACTTTAGGAAATATACCCTTAGGAGTGCATTATGGATGAGGCCTTGAATGATGACCCACAAAAAAAAAAATCATTTAACCACATGTCTATTATGCTTTTTCTACCATAAATGCCTGCACATATCTGTGTCACAGGACAGATTAAAGGACTTCTTCCAATAGAATTCTGTAATGCAGTGGTTCCCAAACACAGTCATCTGGACCCCACACAGTTCAATATTTTGTTTGGGGAAAACTGGACACAATGATTAAAAAAAAAAATCACTGGAGGTAAATCCTATCACTTGCCGCAGGATTCGAGAAGTAGAAGCTTTCCTCTATCATTTTTTGGCCAGATAACCACAAAGATATTGGCTGGGAAAACACAATTTTTAGCAGTTTGGTGGAAGCACATTCAAACAGCCTTTTCAATTTTCCAGTCTACACCTAGAGGGAAACCCTGAGTTCTATCCTTTCCAGTGAACCTGGAGACATTACAGCACAGGTTGTCAAACTCGGTCCTCAGGACCCAAAACAGTTCATGTTTTCCAGGTCTCCTCACAGAATCACAAGTGAAATAAATAACCTATGAATCTTTTAAAATGTGTCAGTGAGTAATGACTACACCTGCGTATCTACTGGATGACCTGGAAAACATCAACTGTGTGGTGTCCTGAGGACCGAGTCTGAGAACCACTGCATTACAGAATTCTATTGGAAGAAGTAATTTCTCCTGTCCCGTGACACAGAGATTATGGTAGAAAAAGCATCAGGGGCATTTCAAACAGATTTCCAACTGAGGCCGCTCAGTCAATTAATTTATGAAAAGGTATTTCTGCGTGGAATCCATACAGTCCATTCTCCTGGCTATAGAAAGTGACTTTCTAGCTTCATTATATCTACAAAATGTATATCTCCAATTCATATTGTAGCTGAACACCATCAGTTTCTAGGATTTTTATGTGCTGAGAGACCATTTTAGTTCACGTATCCACCATTAAGACTGTCCTCTTCTCAGAGAGTAGTCACTAAAGTGCTGCTAGTTCTCATGGATGCTCTCTGTAAATAAAGGAAACATGGGTTGGCCTTGTCCGAAACACATTTTTGTAATAGGAAAGTCATAGTACATTGCCAAACAAAGAACAGCCCCGGTTATGAACATCCTACAGCAGGGGTTCTCAACTCCAGTCCTTAAGCAACACCAACAGGTCATGTTTTGTGGATTTATTTAATTATGCACAAGTGAGTTATTATATTTTGCTGGGTGAGTGATTATCCCACCTGTTTCCACAGACAAAAACCCTCAAAACATGACCTGTTGGGAAACCTTGAGGGATTAGAATCACTGTCCTACAAAAAGTATGGTTAAATAATCAATACAGCAAAAAAATCTAGTACCTCATCAAGCCTGGTAAAATATGCAAGATTGGAATCTAGTCTAGTGGATTTATTTTTCAATGTTTTTAAACAGTAGAGAGAAAAAGGCCTTGTATCAAGCCTATTGTGGCACCTTGGGATTTTAATCTAGTATTAAACATAGAAACATAGAATTTGACGGCAGATAAGAACCACTTGGCCCATCTAGTCTGCCCCATTTTTAAACATATTATTACCTTAACCCTTATTGATACTTCCTTCTTCTGAAAGATATCCTTATGTCTATCCCATGCATGTTTAAATTGCTCTACTGTCTTAGCCTCTACCACCTCTGATGGGAGGCTATTCCACTTATCCCCTACCCTTTCTGTGAAGTAATTTTTCCTCAAATTTCCCCTGAACTTACCACCCTCCAGTTTTAGAACATGTCCTCTTGTTCTAATACTTCTCTTTCTTTGAAGAATGTCTCCTTCCTTTACCTTGTTAAAACCCTTTATATATTTGAACGTTTCTATCATGTCCCCCCTATCCCTTCTCTGCTCCAAACTATACATAGTAAGATCTTTTAGTCTTTCCTGGTACGTTTTGTAGTGTAGATCTTGCACCATTTTAGTTGCCTTTCTTTGTACAGTCTCTAATGTATTAATATCATTCTGGAGATACGGCCTCCAGAACTGAACACAGTAATTGAGATGAGGACGTACCAATGACCTGTACAGTGGTATTATCACTTCTTTCTTTCTGCTACTGATTCCTCTCCCTATGCAACCAAGCATCTGACTTGCCTTCCTCATTGCTTTGTTACACTGTTTGCTTGCCTTTAAGTTACCTGAAATAGTGACTCCTAGATTACTGAAGAGGAAAGGGATCTAGGAGTCACTATTTTCAGGTGACTTAAGGCAAGCAAACATTGTAACAAAGCAATGAGGAAGGCAAGTCAGATGCTTGGTTGCATAGGGAGAGGAATCAGCAGCATGCTCTAATGGTGTGTACACACGGTACTACTTTTATGAGCGATTTGAACGATATCGTTCATATCGTTATCGTTAACTGTTTTGCAGTCACCAACCTGACAACGACCAATGTTGCGCGTTCCCGCATGAACGATAACAATATCTATGGTCTTTCATGCATGCAGGCCAACTTGGACGATTTTGTAAAGATTTGCCTGTAAAAAGATAGCTTCACTGAAATATCTATCATAGATATCTATCAGTGTGTACAACCAAAATCGTTTGACCTGCACTACAGGCAGTTGGCGGGAAATCTATCAACAATATCTATGGTTGTTCAAGTTGTTCCGTGTGTATGCAGCAAACAGTCTCTCAACTTGCTTACACTTACGGCTTCCAGACTACTTTATCCCGACTAGGGCCGAATGACAGGCGTCTAAATGTAGACGCCTGTAATTTGCCCGACGGCGGGAGACCGGCGCCCGGCATCCCAATAGAGCGGATGACGGGCGCCGCAGCGGACAGCTGCGGGGGGGGAGGGTTAGGTTTAGGGCTCCCGGGGGGGACTTAGGGTTAAGGCACCCCCCCGGGAGATAAGGGTTAGGCTAGGGGGAGGGAGGGTTAGGATTAGGCACCCCGGGGGGAGGTTAGGGTTAGGCACCCCCCTGGGGGACTTAGGTTTAGGCAGCGGGGAAGGCGGGGTTAGATTTAGGAACAAGAAAAATCCCTATAAACAGGCGCTACTATTGAGTTGATTAAATAAATAAGGTACCCGTCCTGCAGCTGTGGGGAGTTGTGTCAAAACTCCCAAAGAAGTTCACTGAACTCAAGAAGATTATATAGATAATTCACAGCGCAGGAACTCAGTGCCTCCAATATAATAGATAAAATATATTTATTTATAATAGAGGTGTTATATAAAAATAACCATATAATTACATGTAAAACAAATAAAGGATCAAAACCAAAAAAACAATGCTGTATAGACAATAAGTACTTGCATGCATTAATGTAAATTTGAATCAATGGATATAATCCGGCTGAGCTGGAGAAAAAAAGTGTTTTCTGCCCTCACTGGAGGTCTCCTAGGATGCTTGTCCCGGAATAACTTAATATCCCATTGTATGGATAAATCAGATGTAAAGCGCTAGCAACTGAATGCGCAATGGGAGAGTCCTATAGATGGATCAAAGAGGGCTCTCACCTATGTGTGAATGAGTGTCCAGCAACGTCCTTAATCTCCAAGGAACAAAGTGGATGCCGCGTGTATCTCCAGCTAACCAGCCGATGCTAGTAGCGAGTAACACCAGTACGGCTGGGGTCCAGGTGCGGCAGATGCAGCAGGTGCGGCGGTGATTCAAGCCGTGTAGAGCTCAGCACAATGGCAGAGGCAGCCTGGTAACCCGTCAGCCCGTAAGTTGGATCTATGTTGCGACAAGCAGGAATGATGTCCAATGCTCCCCAAGGGATGAAAGGATCCTGGCTGCTGGCAGTATTTTGCCGGTGTATGCAGCCGTCAGCACTGTTGGTCAGTGATCCTCATATAAATGAATGATAGCGGTAGTGCTGACGCGTTTCCCCGTGGCTCCTCCCACAGCTTCGTCAGAGGCATATACCGCTCACTCCACACATTGTACTTTAAATAGGGCTGCCAATCAACCTAATTTGTGGCAGCTGAGTCCAATAAGTCCATTTGTATCCAAATGTTATAAATAAAAGATTGTGTTTAGTCACAATTCAACACATTAAATATATACAAATATACATACATAAGTTATATACATAAGTTATATAGAAGGCAATCTATTATAAAAATATTTAAAGGCTAGTAAGTAGTTTATTACAAAGAAAGACTGAATTAATTGTAGTGGAATATATCTTGGATGTATATAATCCCAGTGCAATATATACTAATTAAAACACCAAATACATGAAATGTATACATTAATAACAACTGAAAATAATAAACATTAAAATGAATAATAAAATATATAAAATATCAAATATTATATATAATAATATGAATCATAGGAACTATATAATAAACTATCTTATAACGAATACTATATCGCCATTCCTAATCACAGGATGGAATTTAATTCTAATCCCTCATTAAGACCCTCAGGATATAAGGAACCCAATCTGAACATCCACAATACCTCTTGTTTGCAAAGTTTTTGAAATCTTGGACCCCCTCTGACATTGTATACAATAGTTTCCAGGCCAACCAATTTCAGACAATCAGGTTTTGCCCCATGTTAGATTTAGGCACTTAGAGGGGGGGTTAGGGTTAGGCACAGGGGGGGCGGTTAGGTTTAGGCACCCCTAAGGAGGGTTAGGGTTAGGGGGGTTAGGTTAGGTTAGTAAATATTTACCTTTAGGACGATCAGGATTTCCTCCTTTGTCGGGCAGCCGCTGTCGGGAATTGAACCGCCGGCCATGCGGCCTGCGGTAATACATATCACACCCTATTTACTAAAGTGCAGGTTTATAGAAGTGGAGGCGTTGCCCAGAGCAAATAATCAGACTCTATATATTATCTTATAAATAGTGCTAGATACATGATAAGCAGTAACTGATTGGTTGCTATGGGCAACACCTCCACTTCTATAAACACGCACTTTAGTAAATATACCAAAAGGTTTTTTCTGTTAGCTATCACTTCTACTAGTTGAGTGTTGTAGTAACTAAATGTAATGCTGTCCATCACTGTGATATCACGCTGACATTAAACTCCCCATGAGATAGACAGACCAGTTTTCTTACAGACAGTTGTCTGTCTATCTGACAGTTTTCTTTCTGTCAGATAGACAGATAGCATATTCACTATCACATCCGAACACCAATTATCACATCTGTTGGGCATACTAAAAGATTTCTCATGCCTGACAAAGCGATAATTGGTGCTCAGTCGTGGCGATAGACTGTGCAGTTATCAGGCTGATCAGCTGATAACTGGTGGTCGGACAGATAATTGCTTAGTATATAGCCGTCTTTAGGAGTATTGAGTCTTTTACTGAACATATTTATGGACAAAGTGGTGTTCCAAACTAATCCTTCTTAAGGTAGATTTAACTTTTCATATCAATTAGGAAATCATACTTGGGGAGGTGAGTTGCTGGGGGGGGATAATGTGCAAGGGGCACTACTATTGTGTGGAATACTGTGTTATATGGGGCACTACTACTATGTGGCATAATCTGTAAAGGGCATTACTGTGTGGTATAATGTGTAAGGGGCATTACTGTGTGGCAGAATGTAAGGGGCACTACTATGGCGTAATGTGTATAAGGGGTACTACTGTGTGGCATAATCTGAATTGGGTCTGTGTGGCATAATATGAATTGGCTCTGTGTCTGGGAAAATGTATGTGTTTCTTTTACCTCTGGGGAGCCCTTTTAAGATCTTGCTATGTGGACCACAAAGTTCTAGTAACGCCCAGGGGAGCTGATAGGGGGGGAGCGGGTACTAATTACCATGGCTTGTTGGAGGGGCCTCGCGGGGGC
This sequence comes from Taudactylus pleione, assembly GCA_031769625.1. Lineage (NCBI taxonomy): Eukaryota > Metazoa > Chordata > Amphibia > Anura > Myobatrachidae > Taudactylus > Taudactylus pleione. The sequence goes on from JAUIMM010002042.1 coordinate 130,654, forward strand.
TTCGTCTGACATCCCCTCCTTCCTCTACCCGTCTGAAGCCCAGTACATGCTGCTGTGTGCTGGGCTGCAATGGGAGACTATTGCTGCTGTCTCCTCTGCCTGTGGGTGGGAGCGATTACACTGATCGCGCCCCCTGGATTTGCGCCTGGGTGAGGGACTCACCAGTGTGCAAATAAGGTGTTTTTTTTCTAAAGGGGTGTGAGCGTGCCTCCCACAATTAGGCCATGCCCCCTTTCTCGAGCGGATCTCTATTCCCCTGGTTACTCCTTTGCATGCACACAGAGGCCGACAGACATATTATCTGGCAGCCTGACACCCTGCAGATATTGCGGGCATACACTGTGAGATGTCTCTGTGAAGGAACAGGGGACATGTCTGTCAGTCGGACCAGCTGGGCATACACTGCCTGTTGCGGCCAACATTTAATTTACAATTAAATCGGATGGACATGCTGGACGATCCGGCATGACCGACCGATCGATATTTAACCCTCGGTCGCCCGTACACACACTTCAATTATCAGGGCGATCCACGGATATCGGGCGTATCGCCCTGATAATTGTATAGTGTTTGCCCAGCTTTAAAGTGCCCATACATGGTGCAATTTTTTTCACGATTTGGCCATTTTCGATCGATCGTAACGACCAATCATGTAAAAAGTGTAGTTTTCCTGGACGATTACGATGCCGATGCGCTTCCCCGGCTACATGTATCGGCATCGTAGATCAACTGAACCTGCAGTAAGATTTCAACCTATCGTGTACGATGTGACACACATTGTATGGTATTTTGCTTGATGAAGGATGCAATGTACGATGTCCCTGGCCACTCCCCTCCTCCATTTTGTGATAGACGACGTTGGAGAAGAGACAAGCAACAGCATGTGCATTGTGTGTCTGGCAGAGTTTGCTGATTTGGATAGTGAGTATCGCCTGTAGTATTCTACTACCACACCATTGTACACTCTGCACCACCAATGTGTATTAACCCCTGACACACCAATGTACCCAATGCCACCAACGTACTAGCCTATCCATGGTTAAAATCCACCGCACCCACAATGTACCCACTGCCCCAACCAATGTTATGACAGTGTAGCACAATGCAAGTTGTTCCCCAATTTCTATAAAAAAAAATGTTCTATGAAAATACACTGGTACAGGTTTAAAAATGTAATTAGAACACATTAAAAACATATAAACTAATTAAAATAATTCAACTGGTAAAACTTTCAAACTTTAAAATTCTAAATTCAATTTTTGTTCTGTTTTCCCACAGAGATGACCAGTGGAAGAGAGCGCCAATTCATCACCGGCTTTCTCGAGCACTATCGTGCACATGAATGTCTATGGCGCATTAAGGGCAAAGACTACAGCAATAAAGCCAAGAGAGCTGCTGCCATTGAAGAGCTCGTCACGTTCAGCTTGCCATACCATGACGAGGCTTGCCCGAAGTGGGTGAATGCAAAAATTCAGATTCTATGTACAGTCTACGTGAAGGAGAACAAAAAACAGCAGGAGTCGCGGGCATCTGGAGCAGGGGCAGATGATGTATATACCAGTACCTTGTGGTACTTCAACCTCCTCAAGTTCCTACACGAGCAGGAGCCACACAGAGCTTCCCAAACGCTTATGGTGGTTGCCAGTGTCCCTGAGGAGCAGGAAGAGGACAACGTAGAAATTGAACAACTGTCCTCTTTGGATGTGGTAAGTACAGACATAGGGCCTGATTCAGAGCCGGACGCAATTAGCGCTCGCTCGTCCAGAAAATAGGGGTGGCTATTCTAATGAACCGTTCGCTCTTCGCGGTCTGTTCACGCCTCTAGGTCTGAACGAGCGTACAAAACTTGCGGTCGTTTTTTGGAAAACTACGCCCCCTGGCTGCTCGCATCCTACGTCATGTCCGCTATTTATTAGATTAATCGAGTACATCGACCAGCGTATGAACTGCTCGCTATTCTTGTGGTTGGTTTTTGCTACCACAATCTTGCGAGCAGTTCTGGCTCTAGAATAACCCAGTGACGTGGTCAATGACGCTGCTGTTTTAATTATGCACACCCATAAAACGCCCGTTTTGACCTTTAAGCACGCCTGCGTTCGAATCTCCACTCCCCGTTTTCAAGCACCTTCCCCTGTTACCACCCACATACGCCTCTTTCTGTCACTCAAATTTTCAGGCATTCGCTATTTTGCGAGCACATGAATTTCGACCGCACTGACTGGTTCGCGCATGCGTATAACGATCCCTACGCATGCGCAGTTGGGCAAACATCGCTCGGAGCGAACGAGCGGCCGCTTACGAGCGGCTCTGAATCAGGCCCATAGTGCATACACACCATGCCAAATGTTTTTTAAAAGTTCAATAGTCCACAATTGTCCATATTACATTAGCAGATACTTGCCTCCTGTCATGGTACTACCCCCACTCCATTAAAGTAGGCCAGGTATTGCTCCCTGACTTGTTTAGCCCGCGCAGTCCCTGTTGACTCCAAAACTGCAGACGGGGCCACAGATGACATTTGCACTGTCTCCTGTGAATGGTCCGGGTCATCTGCCATAGCTGTGTCCCCAGCCATACTGCTCCTGTGTCCCCAGCCATGCTGCTCCTGTGTCCCCAGCCATGCTTCTCCTGTGTCCCCAGCCATGCTGCTCCTGTGTCCCCAACCATCGTCCTCCTGTGTCCCCAGCCATCGTCCTTCTGTGTCCCCAGCCATGCTCCTCCTGTGTCCCCAGCCATGCTCCTCCTCTGTCCCCAGCCATGCTCCTCCTGTGTCCCCAGCCATGCTCCTCCTGTGTCCCCAGTCATCATCCTCCTGTGTCCCCACATCATCCTCCTGTGTCCCCAGCCATCATCCTCCTGTGTCCCCAGCCATCCTCCTTAGTTCTCTCCAGACCATGCTGCCTGCCCGCATCCAGCTTCCGAAGCTTAGCTATACTTACTTACCATCTCTTAAGTGGATAGATCCGCTTCTTGCTGTGGCAGCACAGCTACAGTCGGGACGGCTCCTCAGTTTCACACGCAGCTATGTGGCGCGTGTGACGTCATGACGTCACACGCGGCTTATCTGTAAAAAAAATAAAACTTTATTCACTCATTGTACCGGGCAGCCGTCAGCAAGTGCCGGCGGCTGCCCTGCTCCGGACATCTACCTGGATAGGAGCCAACGTTCCTAGGACTCTAGTCCTGTCCTGATTTTACCCCTGGCCGTGGGTGGCACCACGGATTGCAAGTGCCAGCCCGGCCAATAGGTAGATACGCCCCTGAGTAGAAGTTTTTCGTAGTAAATTGTGGAGGACACAGCAGGCCAAGATGAATGAATCTATTCCACATGAAGATTTATAGCCGTATGGAAAATTCGGAAACGGTTGCAGAGAATGCCAAATGCGTTTTCAGCTATCTTCCTGCCCTGGATAGACAGTAGTTGAAGATGCGCTTTTCTTTAGTCTGGCCCCTTTGCGCATATGGCTTTAGCAAGTGTTCATGGAGAGCAAACACCTCGTCAGCAACAAAAATGTAGTTTAGGCCGTGCTTCATTGCCGCTGTAGTTGGCAAATTCAGACGCTTGGTGTTCAGTCTCTCGTAGAAGAGGGTTTGTTTAAATTACGCTCCATCAGAAGCACAACCATTTTTGCCCACATCAACAAAAAGAAATTCATAATTGGTGTTCACCACCGCCATGAGCACTATACTAAAAAAAAACCTTAGAATTATAATAAAAGGATCCGCTGTGGGCAGGTGGGTTAATGCGGGATATGTTTGCCATCAATTGCCCCACCGCAGTAGGGGAAATTCCACCTACGTTCAAATTCCTCAGCAATGGTCTGCCACTCCTTCACCGTTGTTGGGAACTGGAATAAAGAAAGATAAAAACAAAATATTAGAAAGCATGTTATTAGTATTAATCTTTTCTCTCTCTCCTCCAACAGTCTATACCACCAGACCTCGACCTTAGCTCTAGCCTGCAAATGGCCCCCAGAAGCAAGAGCGAGGCCGAATATACTCAGCCTGCTTGAAGACGACGTAGGTATCAGCGAAAGACCCAGGCGCAGCCAGATGTGCTCTTAAAACAAGTCAAGCAGGCCCTACAAAAGCTGCCGGACATGTTCGACCACCTGGGCACTCATATAGCAAGCAGTCTGCGGGAAATGGATGAAACCCAACAGATCCATGCACAGAGGATCATCTATGAGACAGTGATCCGGGGGGAGATTTAAGCAGCTGGGCACGAGAACAAGGCTGACCGATGAGCCTCTGCCCCTGACAACGGTGCAGCCACTTAGTTATGGGTCCTCCACATCTCATGCTTACCCGCCACCAAGCTACTAGGCCACACCACTAATGGGGCCAACCCCACTCCACCCTACACCCGATCCCACTTACCTTACTCCCGAACCCACCATCCTCTGAGGTTGTCTACAGAGTCATGTTGGCAGAGGATAAGGAACCATCACAATTTTAAAATTAAAATAATTTAAAATATTAACAAGTTTTATCTCTCCCAATAGCTACTGTATGGTATACGGTGCGGATGATGCAGATTGGACAGGGTAACTAAATGCATGGTGTAAAGACATATTGTTGTTTGCCGGGGCCTCAAGCTGGACTTGCGCGATGTGCTTCTTGGCCTATTCATTCCATCGTCTGACACACCGTATACCATATAGCTGTGTAGTAATTGGGAGAGATAAAACTTGTTGATATAGCAGATTTTATACATTACTAATAATATGTTGTCCTGAAAAGGATAAATACTTTTAGTAAGGTTTTTGCCTTCAGTATCAACAAGTTTTATCTCTCCCAATAGCTACTGCATGGTATACGGTGCGGATGACGAGGATTGGACAGGGTCACTAAACGCATGGCGTAAGGACAGATTGTTGTTTGGCGGGGCCTCAATCTTGTCTTGCGCCATGTGCTTCTTGGCCTATTCAATCCGTCGTCTGACACACTGTATACCATACAGCTGCCTAGCTATTGGGAGAGATAAATATTGTTGATACTGTATAGCAGTTTTTATACATTTTAAACCATATTAGTTTTGTTAAAAATTAAAAAGCAGCCATGTTGGTTTTGCTTTTAAGTACAAATATCCATGCATAACGTTTGCTAAGTTTATTGATATAGTGCCATGTTGGGTTTTTTTTTACCACAGTATAATAAAAAAACTAAATTCTTTCACCAGAAAGAAATGTGTAGTGTTTTTACTCACCTTAAAGTAGTGGAACTTCAGGACATTGACAATGGCATCACAGGTGTCCGGGATGATGCGCCCCAAAGCCTGGGGGGAAATGAAGGTTCCAAACTTCAGGTCTTCAAAGGATCAAAGGACCTTCCTGTAGCCAGGTACCTCAGGGTAGCAATGAGCCTCTCTTCAGCCGGGATGGCCCTCCTCCTGCCGGTGCCCTGCCTCAGGAAATAAGGGGTCACCAGACGCAGCAACTCCTGGAAGGTGGCATCATCCATACGCAGGTAGTTGCGGTAATCGTCCGGGTTATTCTCCCTAATCTCCATCAACAGGAGCATATGGGAGCAAGTCTCCCTCTTCATCAGCCACCCCTTCGTCCAGCTAGACCTCATCCTCCTCTTCTCCTCAGCTCCATCACCTTTCAGATTCAAATAGCCATAGGCTAGCAGAAGCTTATAGAGAAAGGAATCCATCACTACAGAATATAATGCAGAAAAACCCACTTTATACCCCCTAGTTAAGCCCTCCCATTATTAAAATTCCAGCAGATGCATCATGAGGTTGTTTGCTGCATACGATATATCATAAACTATTTTCAATTGTTTTACGACACATCTAATCTGCTCGTTTGTACAATCGTTCCATTTGTTGGCACAAATTGTAAAGAATTTCAAGGGAAATCGTTAAGAAGATCGTATCATATACAAATCAATGTATGGGCACCTTTAGTCATCAAATTTGCTCAGACCCTGGTGAAAAGGATACTTTTGTTGCACTCTTACAGGTTTTTGGCAGATTGCCAATTTCCACTTGAGCTAGCCCTGCAACCTGTGTAATTTAGTCCCCATTTTGAGCGATTGTGTGACAGTGTGTGGCCCTGATGAAGTTCAAACCTAGGCAAAAACATAATACTGGTCAAACTTGGTGGAGCCAGGTCCAAAACTCTGGGCGTGCACAAAGAGAAAAAGATGAACAGACAGATATTCTTGGCTCCACATGTTACATATAGAAGTGTAGATGATTTTGCTTTGAGCAGCTAGTGAAATTACCCTATTAATGTACACGACCCTTAAGTTGGCTACCATAGTCACCTCTTCTATTTACACTGGTCTCCCCATTCAGCAACCTCTCTTTGGGTCCAGTGTCAGCGCTCATGTCACTTCCGCCCTGGCTGTGATAACAAGACTGCAGGACGCGTGAGTCTGTATGCACCCCCAGCGCAGCACGTGTACTTCCGTCGGGCATCACTTACACGGACTGGTTTATACTTATTCCTGATCCCCGGACCTGGTAAGACTCCACTATTATATTGGTTGTATTTTATCTCAGATTACGCTTCTTGGGCTCTAATGTCCCATATGTTTTATCTTTTTATAATCCCTGTTTTCTATCTGTTATCGGATGCAGTGCTGGTTTAATTTTCTATTTTACAGGGGTTGATTCTAATTATACACAGCTTTCACCATTGGTGGATATTTTTGTAGTCTCTGGGGCAGATTCAATTGGGCGCGTGATGTTTAATAATTCTTCCGTTTACATTTCGCGCCACCTCGCGTCCATTTTCCGTTATGTGCGCTCCTGTTTTTCACGCTATTCAATTAATAAAACCTCGCACGCGTAATTTGCATAGGGACACGAGAGTGGCTGGCTAAAATTTCTTTACGCGTCATATAAATATTTCGCCTTGCGGGATTTTATCAGCCATTTTATTAGATGCTGCTGAGGAGAGAAGTGAAGGACGCGGACTCCTGTTTGGTGATATTTTACTAAATACCACATCTATTGCACAAGACCCCATCCATAGCACAATCCTTTTTCACAACACCACATCCTCATAGCACAAACCTTTTTTACAACACAACATCCACCTGACATCTACATTCACAACACACTAATAAACTTATCACAAACGCAACCCCACCTACTGTAACTGAACTACTCATCTCATTCTACAAAACACCAACACCACCTTAGCCCTCACAACTCTTGCTTTTTCATCACTTAATTTTCCCCCATTCCCCCCTCTACCTTCCTTTCCCCAACTAATCCCCCTCCCTCCCCTTCCCCCTCCTCAGTATTATAAACACGCACCCATTTATATAAACACACAAACACAAATCACTCAAAACCTTTTTCTTTTTTTTTTTTTTTACCCTTTCGTTATTTTTCTTTTTTTTTTCTTATTTTATTTTTTCCAATAGTATAAGATTTTGTTTTGTTCAGATTGTACTGTTTTTTTTGTTGTGCCTGTTTTCTTCCTCCCCCCCACCCTCTTTATTTAATAGAAATGGCAAGCTAACAGCCATCTAGTGATGATTCTGCAAATGAGGAATCCCACGATAACTACAGCCCCACCCAAGAACTGGAAGAGCAGAGAAAAAAGACGACGAAAGAAGCTTGGAAGAAATCAAAGACTAAAAAATCTGTCAGACCCCAACAGGAGGAGGATGATGAAATATCAGATGAACCAACATCACAAGGTAGAGGGAAGACTGTGAGGTTCAGTAATCCTGAGAACCTGTGTCTGGTGGAGGAACTTCATCGTCACTATGATAAAATCATTGGAAAGAAGGACTAGAACACAGCTCCAAGAGAGAAGTCAACAATCTGGTATGACATTGCATCGAATGGCCGAAGGACATACACCAAGTACTGTAGACAATTGCAAGAAAAGGTACCGTGATTGCAAATGGAAAGCAAAGGAGAAGATGGCAAAAGAAGCGAGATATGCACGTGGAACCGGTGGCGGCGCAGCGAAGAAGGTGAAGTGGTTGGACTGGGAAGAGAAGATGCGTGAGAAACTTGCTCCCCAAATGGTTGTAGGTGTTACCGGGACCGTGGATTCACTGAGCACATCCACCACGAAAATCACTGGTAAATGTTATAGTGCTTACTTTTTTTGAAAATGTCAGTATGATAAATATATATAAATATCATTTTTATGATGCTTGTAAATATATTTTATTGTTTTAATTTTGTAGACGAACTCCCAACAAGACAGAGTGATAACATCTCCGTGAGGATGCATGTCGTACCCGTTAGAAGTCCTCAGCAGAGTGGTGACTGTTTATATTTTATTTGTCATTTTAAAAGTGGTTGGCTTTGTTTTGTTATATGTCAATAGGATGTGTTGTAAAATGTATTTATCTAATTTTTTTTATTTGGGTAGGTATGTGTATAGTGTTTATTTTGTCTGCAAAGTGATGTATTTTATGTTTGATATCAGTGCTATTTGTGTTGGTATGCTGGTTGTGTGTAGTTTGTTTGTGTTTAAAAGTGGTATATGTGGTTGTTGTTTGTGTGTAATGGTGGCGCGTGCATTTGTATGTGCATTTTGTAGTACTTGGGGGGTTTGTAGGATAGTATTGTTTGTGTAAGTTTTTTGTGGAATCTGTGCCGGAGCATGTTTCTGGATCAATCTAATAGTTGTTTTATTTAAATCTTTAGGTTCAAAAACCCCAAACAGGAAAAAAAATACTTCCATCAAGAGAAGACAGAAGAATGATTCAACGAGACCTGTGGAGCCGTCACCGATCAGAACTCAAATGGATCAAGGTATTTTTAAATGTTTTTTTCTCCTCTCACTCTCATATCCAATCAATTATTCTGCACTCTATTCCTGTTTTTTTTTACTCTCTCTTCTTTCTCTCTCCCTCTTCCACTTCTCTCTATTCTCCTCTCTCTCTTCCTTCCGTCTCTGTCCTCGCCCACAATCTCCGTATTTCTTTATCTTCTCTCACTCTTTTCCCATTCTTTCTGTGTTCTTCTCCTGTCTCTATCTTCCATCCCTCTCTGTCCTCACCCACAATCTCACTTTTTCTTTCCCTTCTCTCTGGTCTCCTCCTCTCTCTCTTTTCTATCCCTCTCTGTCCTCACCCACAATCTCCCTCTTTCACTTCTCTCTGGTCTCCTTCTCTCTCTTCCATCCCTCTCTGTCCTCAGCCACAATCTCCCTCTTTCTTTTCCTTCTCTCTGTTCTCTTTCTCTCTCTTCCATCCCTCTCTGTCTTCACACACAATCTCCCTCTTTCTTTCCCTTCTCTCTGTTCTCCTTCTCTCTTTTCCATCCCTCTCTGTCCTCACCCACAATCTCCCTCTTTCTTACCCTTCTCTCTGTTCTCCTTCTCTCTCTTCAATCCCTCTCTATCCTCACCCACAATCTCCCTCTTTCTTACCCTTCTCTCTGTTCTTCTTCTCTCTCTTCAATCCCTCTCTGTCCTCACCCACAATCTTCCTCTTTCTTTCCCTTCTCTCTGGTCTCATCATTTCTATCTCTTCCATCCCTCTCTGTCCTCACCCACAATCTTCCTCTTTCTTTCCCTTCTCTCTAGTCTCATCATTTCTCTCTCTTCCATCCCTCTCTGTCCTCACCCACAATCTCCCTTTGTCTTTCACTGCTCTCAGTTCTCCTTCTCTTTCTTCCATCCCTCTCTGTCTTCACCCACAATCTCCCTCTTTCTTTTCCTTCTCTCTGGTCTCCTCCTCTCTGTCTCTTCCATCCCTCTCTGTCTTCACCCACAATCTTCCTCTTCCTTTCCCGTCTCTCTGGTCTCATCATTTCTATCTCTTCCATCCCTCTCTGTCCTCACCCACAATCTTCCTCTTTCTTTCCCTTCTCTCTAGTCTCATCATTTCTCTCTCTTCCATCCCTCTCTGTCCTCACCCACAATCTCCCTTTGTCTTTCACTGCTCTCAGTTCTCCTTCTATCTCTTCAATCCCTCTATCCTCACCCACAATCTCCCTCTTTCTTTCCCTTCTCTCTGTTCTCCTTCTCTCTCTTCCATCCCTCTCTATCTTCACCCACAACCTCCCTCTTTCTTTCCCTTCTCTCTGTTCTCCTTCTCTCTATTCCATCCCTCTCTGTCCTCACCCACAATCTCCCTCTGTGTTTCACTGCTCTTAGTTCTCCTTCTCTTTCTTCCATCCCTCTCTGTCCTCACCCACAATCTCCCTCTTTCTTTTCCTTCTCTCTGGTCTCCTCCTCTCTGTCTCTTCCATCCCTCTCTGTCTTCACCCACAATCTCCCTCTTTCTTTCCCTTCTCTCTGTTCTCCTTCTATCTCTTCAATCCCTCTATCCTCACCCACAATCTCCCTCTTTCTTTCCCTTCTCTCTGTTCTCCTTCTCTCTCTTACATCCCTCTCTGTCCTCACCCACAATCTCCCTCTTTCTTTTCCTTCTCTCTGGTCTCCTCCTCTCTGTCTCTTCCATCCCTCTCTGTCCTCACCCACAATCTCCCTCTTTCTTTCCCTTCTCTCTGTTCTCCTTCTCTCTTTTCCATCCCTCTCTGTCCTCACCCACAATCTCCCTCTTTCTTACCCTTCTCTCTGTTCTCCTTCTCTCTCTTCAATCCCTCTCTGTCCTCACCCACAATCTCCCTCTTTCTTACCCTTCTCTCTGTTCTCCTTCTCTCTCTTCAATCCCTCTCTGTCCTCACCCACAATCTCCCTCCTTCTTTCCCTTCTCTCTGTTCTCCTTCTCTCTCTTACATCCCTCTCTGTCCTCACCCACAATCTCCCTCTTTCTTTTCCGTCGCTCTGTTCTCCTTCTCTCTCTTCCATCCCTCTCTGTCTTCACCCACAATCTCCCTCTTTCATTCCCTTCTCTCTGTTCTCCTTCTCTCTTTTCCATCCCTCTCTGTCCTCACCCACAATCTCCCTCTTTCTTACCCTTCTCTCTGTTCTCCTTCTCTCTCTTCAATCCCTCTCTGTCCTCACCCACAATCTCCCTCTTTCTTACCCTTCTCTCTGTTCTCCTTCTCTCTCTTCAATCCCTCTCTGTCCTCACCCACAATCTCCCTCTGTCTTTCACTGCTCTTAGTTCTCCTTCTCTTTCTTCCATCCCTCTCTGTCCTCACCCACAATCTCCCTCTTTATTTTCCTTCTCTCTGGTCTCCTCCTCTCTGTCTCTTCCATCCCTCTCTGTCTTCACCCACAATCTCCCTCTTTCTTTCCCTTCTCTCTGTTCTCCTTCTATCTCTTCAATCCCTCTATCCTCACCCACAATCTCCCTCTTTCTTTCCCTTCTCTCTGTTCTCCTTCTCTCTCTTACATCCCTCTCTGTCCTCACCCACAATCTCCCTCTTTCTTTTCCTTCTCTCTGGTCTCCTCCTCTCTGTCTCTTCCATCCCTCTCTGTCCTCACCCACAATCTCCCTCTTTCTTTCCCTTCTCTCTGTTCTCCTTCTCTCTTTTCCATCCCTCTCTGTCCTCACCCACAATCTCCCTCTTTCTAACCCTTCTCTCTGTTCTCCTTCTCTCTCTTCAATCCCTCTCTGTCCTCACCCACAATCTCCCTCTTTCTTACCCTTCTCTCTGTTCTCGTTCTCTCTCTTACATCCCTCTCTGTCCTCACCCACAATCTCCCTCTTTCTTTTCCTTTGCGCTGTTCTTTTTCTCTCTCTTCCATCCCTCCCTGTCTTCACCCACAATCTCCCTCTTTCTTTCCCTTCTCTTTGTTCTCCTTCTCTCTCTTCCATCCCTCTATCCTCACCCAGAACCTCCCTCCTTCTTTCCCTTCTCTCTGTTCTCCTTCTCTCTCTTCCATCCCTCTCTGTCTTCACCCACAATCTCCCTCTTTCTTTCCCTTCTCTCTGTTCTCCTTCTCTCTCTTCAATCCCTCTCTGTCCTCACCCACAATCTCCCTCTTTCTTACCCTTCTCTCTGTTCTCCTTCTCTCTCTTCAATCCCTCTCTGTCCTCACCCACAATCTTCCTCTTTCTTTCCCTTCTCTCTGGTCTCATCATTTCTATCTCTTCCTTCCCTCTCTGTCCTCACCCACAATCTTCCTCTTTCTTTCCCTTCTCTCTAGTCTCATCATTTCTCTCTCTTCCATCCCTCTCTGTCCTCACCCACAATCTCCCTTTGTCTTTCACTGCTCTCAGTTCTCCTTCTCTTTCTTCCATCCCTCTCTGTCCTCACCCACAATCTCCCTCTTTCTTTTCCTTCTCTCTGGTCTCCTCCTCTCTGTCTCTTCCATCCCTCTCTGTCTTCACCCACAATCTCCCTCTTTCTTTCCCTTCTCTCTGTTCTCCTTCTATCTCTTCAATCCCTCTATCCTCACCCACAATCTCCCTCTTTCTTTCCCTTCTCTCTGTTCTCCTTCTCTTTCTTCCATCCCTCTCTATCTTCACCCACAACCTCCCTCTTTCGTTCCCTACTCTCTGTTCTCCTTCTCTCTCTTCCATCCCTCTCTGTCCTCACCCACAATCTCCCTCTGTTTTTCACTGCTCTTAGTTCTCCTTCTCTTTCTTCCATCCCTCTCTGTCCTCACCCACAATCTCCCTCTTTCTTTCCCTTCTCTCTATTCTCCTTCTCTCTCTTCCATCCCTCTCTATCTTCACCCACAACCTCCCTCTTTCTTTTCCCTTCTCTGTAGTCTCCTCCTCTCTCTTTCTTCCATCCCTCTCTGTCTTCACCCACAATCTCCCTCTTTCTTTCCCTTCTCTCTATTCTCCTTCTCTCTCTTCCATCCCTCTCTATCTTCACCCACAATCTCCCTCTTTCTTTTCCTTCTCTGTAGTCTCCTCCTCTCTCTTTCTTCCATCCCTCTCTGTCTTCACCCACAATCTCCCTCTTTCTTTCCCTTCTCTTTGTTCTCCTTCTCTCTCTTCCATCCCTCTATCCTCACCCAGAACCTCCCTCCTTCTTTCCCTTCTCTCTGTTCTCCTTCTCTCTCTTACATCCCTCTCTGTCCTCACCCACAATCTCCCTCTTTCTTTTCCGTCGCTCTGTTCTCCTTCTCTCTCTTCCATCCCTCTCTGTCTTCACCCACAATCTCCCTCTTTCTTTCCCTTCTCTGTTCTCCTTCTCTCTCTTCCATCCCTCTCTGTCCTCACCCACAATCTCCCTCTTTCATTCCCTTATCTCTGTTCTCCTTCTCTCTCTTCCATCCCTCTCTGTCCTCACCCACAATCTCCCTCTTTCTTTCTCTTCTCTCTGTTCTCCTTCTCTCTCTTACATCCCTCTCTGTCCTCACCCACAATCTCCCTCTTTCTTTTCCTTCGCTCTGTTCTCTTTCTCTCTCTTCCATCCCTCTCTGTCCTCACCCACAATCTCCCTCTTTCATTCCCTTCTCTCTGTTCTCCTTCTCTCTCTTCCATCCCTCTCTGTCCTCACCCAAATCTCCCTCTTTCTTTTCCTTCACTCTGTTCTCTTTCTCTTCCATCCCTCCCTGTCTTCACCCACAATCTCCCTCTGTCTTTCACTGCTCTCAGTTCTCCTTCTCTTTCTTCCATCCCTCTCTGTCCTCACCCACAATCTCCCTCTTTCATTCCCTTCTCTGTGTTCTCCTTCTCTCTCTCCCATCCCTCTCTGTCCTCACCCAAATCTCCCTCTTTCTTTTCCTTCACTCAGTTCTCTTTCTCTTCCATCCCTCCCTGTCTTCACCCACAATCTCCCTCTGTCTTTCACTGCTCTCAGTTCTCCTTCTCTTTCTTCCATCCCTCTCTGTCCTCACCCACAATCTCCCTCTTTATTTTCCTTCTCTCTGGTCTCCTCCTCTCTGTCTCTTCCATCCCTCTCTGTCTTCACCCACAATCTCCCTCTTTCTTTCCCTTCTCTCTGTTCTCCTTCTATCTCTTCAATCCCTCTATCCTCATCCACAATCTCCCTCTTTCTTTCCCTTCTCTCTGTTCTCCTTCTCTCTCTTCCATCCCTCTCTGTCTTCACCCACAACCTCCCTCTTTCTTTCCCTTCTCTCTGTTCTCCTTCTCTCTCTTCCATCCCTCTCTGTCCTCACCCACAATCTCCCTCTTTCTTTTCCTTCTCTCTAGTCTCCTCCTCTCTCTTTCTTCCATCCCTCTCTGTCTTCACCCACAATCTCCCTCGTTCTTTCCCTTCTCTTTGTTCTCCTTCTCTCTCTTCCATCCCTCTCTGTCCTCACCCACAATCTCCCTCTTTCTTTCTCTTCTCTCTGTTCTCCTTCTCTCTCTTACATCCCTCTCTGTCCTCACCCACAATCTCCCTCTTTCTTTTCCGTCGCTCTGTTCTCCTTCTCTCTCTTCCATCTCTCTCTGTCTTCACCCACAATCTCCCTCTTTCATTCCCTTCTCTCTGTTCTCCTTCTCTCTCTTCCATCCCTCTCTGTCCTCACCCACAATCTCCCTCTTTCTTTCTCTTCTCTCTGTTCTCCTTCTCTCTCTTACATCCCTCTCTGTCCTCACCCACAATCTCCCTCTTTCTTTTCCTTTGCTCTGTTCTCTTTCTCTCTCTTCCATCCCTCCCTGTCTTCACCCACAATCTCCCTCTTTCTTTCCCTTCTCTGTTCTCCGTCTCTCTCTTCCATCCCTCTCTGTCCTCACCCACAATCTCCCTCTTTCTTTTCCTTCGCTCTGTTCTCTTTCTCTTTCTTCCATCCCTCCCTGTCTTCACCCACAATCTCCCCCTGTCTTTCACTGCTCTCAGTTCTCCTTCTCTTTCTTCCGTCCCTCTCTGTCCTCACCCACAATCTCCCTCTTTCTTTCCCTTCTCTCTGTTCTCCTTCTCTCTCTTCCATCCCTCTCTGTCTTCACCCACAACCTCCCTCTTTCTTTCCCTTCTCTCTGTTCTCCTTCTCTCTCTTCCATCCCTCTCTGTCTTCACCCACAACCTCCCTCTTTCTTTCCCTTCTCTCTGTTCTCCTATCTCTTTCTTCCATCCCTCTCTGTCTTCACCCACAATCTCCCTCTTTCTTTCCCTTCTCTTTGCTCTCCTCTCTCTTCCATCCCTCTATCAACACCCACAACCTCCCTCTTTCTTTCCCTTCACTCTGTTCTCCTTCTCTTTCTTCCATCCCTCTCTGTCCTCACCCACAATCTCCCTCTTTCTTTCCCTTCTCTGTGTTCTCCTTCTCTTTCTTCCATCCCTCTCTGTCCTCACCCACAATCTCCCTCTTTCTTTCCCTTCTCTCTGTTCTCCTTCTCTCTCTTCCATCCCTCTCTGTCTACACCCACAACCTCCCTCTTTCTTTCCATTCTCTCTGTTCTCCTTCTCTCTCTTCCATCCCTCTCTGTCCTCACCCACAATCTCCCTCTGTCTTTCACTGCTCTCAGTTCTCCTTCTCTTTCTTCCATCCCTCTCTGTCCTCACCCACAATCTCCCTCTTTCTTTCCCTTCTCTCTGTTCTCCTTCTATCTCTTCAATCCCTCTATCCTCACCCACAATCTCCCTCTTTCTTTCCCTTCTCTCTGTTCTCCTTCTCTCTCTTCCATCCCTCTCTGTCTTCCCCCACAACCTCCCTCTTTCTTTCCCTTCTCTCTGTTCTCCTTCTGTCTCTTCCATCCCTCTCTGTCCTCACCCACAATCTCCCTCTGTCTTTCACTGCTCTCCGTTCTCCTTCTCTTTCTTCCATCCCTCTCTGTCCTCACCCACAATCTCCCTCTTTCTTTCCCTTCTCTCTGTTCTCCTTCTATCTCTTCAATCCCTCTATCCTTACCCACAATCTTCCTCTTTCTTTCCCTTCTCTCTGTTCTCTTTCTCTCTATTCCATCCCTCTCTGTCTTCACCCACAACCTCCCTCTTTCTTTCCCTTCTCTCTGTTCTCCTTCTCTCTCTTCCATCCCTCTCTGTCCTCACCCACAATCTCCCTCTTTCTTTTCCTTCTCTCTGGTCTCCTCCTATCTCTTTCTTCCATCCCTCTCTGTCTTCACCCACAACCTCCCTCTTTCTTTCCCTTCTCTTTGTTCTCCTTCTCTCTCTTCCATCCCTCTATCAACACCCACAACCTCCCTCTTACTTTCCCTTCTCTCTGTCCTCCTTCTCTCTCTTCCATCCCTCTCTGTCCTCACCCACAATCTCCCTCTTTCTTTCCCTTCTCTCTGGTCTCCTCTCTCTCTTCCAATTCTCTTGGTCCTCACCCACAATCTCCCTCTTTCTTTCCCTTCTCTCTGGTGTCCTCCTCTCTCTCTCTTCCATCCCTCTCACGCACAATCTCCCTCTTTCTTTCCCTTCTCTCTGTTCTCCTTCTCTCTCTTCCATCCCTCTCTATCCTCACCCACAATCTCCCTCTTTCTTTTCCTTCTCTCTAGTCTCCTCCTCTTTCTCCCTTCCATCCCTCTCTGTCTTCACCCACAATCTCCCTCTTTCTTTCCCTTCTCTCTGTTCTCCTTCTCTCTGTTCCATCCCTCTCTGTCCTCACCCAAAATCTCCCTTTTCCCTTACCCTTCTCTCTGTTCTCCTTCTCTCTCTTCCATCCCTCTTTCCTCTCCCACAATCTCCCTCTTTCTTTCCCTTCTCTCTGTTCTCCTTCTCTCTCTTCCATCACTCTCTGTCCTCACCCACAATCTCCCTCTGTCTTTCACTGCTCTCAGTTCTCCTTCTATTTCTTCCTTCCCTCTCTGTCCTCACCCACAATCTCCCTCTTTCTTTTCCTTCTCTCTGGTCTCCTCCTCTCTGTCTCTTCCATCCCTCTCTGTCTTCACCCACAATCTCCCTCTTTCTTTCCCTTCTCTCTGTTCTCCTTCTATCTCTTCAATCCCTCTATCCTCACCCACAATCTCCCTCTTTCTTTTCCTTCTCTCTGTTCTCCTTCTATCTCTTCCATCCCTCTCTGTCTTCACCCACAACCTCCCTCTTTCTTTCCCTTCTCACTGTTCTCCTTCTCTCTCTTCCATCCCTCTATCCTCACGCACAATCTCCCTCTTTCATTCCCTTCTCTCTGTTCTCCTTCTCTCTCTTACATCCCTCTCTATCCTCACCCACAATCTCCCTCTTTCTTTTCCGTCGCTCTGATCTCCTTCTCTCTCTTCCATCCCTCTCTGTCTTCACCCACAATCTCCCTCTTTCTTTCCCTTCTCTGTTCTCCTTCTCTCTCTTCCATCCCTCTCTGTCCTCACCCCCAATCTCCCTTTTTCATTCCCTTATCTCTGTTCTCCTTCTCTCTCTTCCATCCCTCTCTGTCCTCACCCACAATCTCCCTCTTTCTTTCTCTTCTCTCTGTTCTCCTTCTCTCTCTTACATCCCTCTCTGTCCTCACCCACAATCTCCCTCTTTCTTTCCCTTCTCTCTGTTCTCCTTCTCTCTGTTCCATCCCTCTCTGTCTACACCCACATCCTCCCTCTTTCTTTCCATTCTCTCTGTTCTCCTTCTCTCTCTTCCATCCCTCTCTGTCCTCACCCACAATCTCCCTCTGTCTTTCACTGCTCTCAGTTCTCCTTCTCTTTCTTCCATCCCTCTCTGTCCTCACCCACAATCTCCCTCTTAATTTCCCTTCTCTCTGTTCTCCTTCTATCTCTTCAATCCCTCTATCCTCACCCACAATCTCCCTCTTGCTTTCCTTTCTCTCTGTTCTCCTTCTCTCTCTTCCATCCCTCTCTGTCTTCCCCCACAACCTCCCTCTTTCCTTCCCTTCTCTCTGTTCTCCTTCTCTCTCTTCCATCCCTCTCTGTCCTCACCCACAATCTCCCTCTGTCTTTCACTGCTCTCCGTTCTCCTTCTCTTTCTTCCATCCCTCTCTGTCCTCACCCTCAATCTCCCTCTTTCTTTCCCTTCTCTCTGTTCTCCTTCTATCTCTTCAATCCCTCTATCCTCACCCACAATCTTCCTCTTTCTTTCCCTTCTCTCTGTTCTCCTTCTCTCTATTCCATCCCTCTCTATCTTCACCCACATCCTCCCTCTTTCTTTCCCTTCTCTCTGTTCTCCTTCTCTCTCTTCTATCCCTCTCTGTCCTCACCCACAATCTCCCTCTTTCTTTTCCTTCTCTCTGGTCTCCTCCAATCTCTTTCTTCCATCCCTCTCTGTCTTCACCCACAATCTCCCTCTTTCTTTCCCTTCTCTCTGGTGTCCTCCTCTCTCTCTCTTCCATCCCTCTCACGCACAATCTCCCTCTTTCTTTCCCTTCTCTCTGTTCTCCTTCTCTCTCTTCCATCCCTCTCTATCCTCACCCACAATCTCCCTCTTTCTTTTCCTTCTCTCTAGTCTCCTCCTCTTTCTCCCTTCCATCCCTCTCTGTCTTCACCCACAATCTCCCTCTTTCTTTCCCTTCTCTCTGTTCTCCTTCTCTCTGTTCCATCCCTCTCTGTCCTCACCCAAAATCTCCCTTTTTCCTTACCCTTCTCTCTGTTCTCCTTCTCTCTCTTCCATCCCTCTTTCCTCTCCCACAATCTCCCTCTTTCTTTCCCTTCTCTCTGTTCTCCTTCTCTCTCTTCCATCCCTCTCTGTCTTCACCCACAACCTCCCTCTTTCTTTCCCTTCTCTCTGTTCTCCTTCTCTCTCTTCCATCCCTCTCTGTCCTCACCCACAATCTCCCTCTTTCTTTTCCTTCTCTCTAGTCTCCTCCTCTCTCTTTCTTCCAACCCTCTCTGTCTTCACCCACAATCTCCCTCTTTCTTTCCCTTCTCTTTGTTCTCCTTCTCTCTCTTCCATCCCTCTCTGTCCTCACCCACAATCTCCCTCTTTCTTTCTCTTCTCTCTGTTCTCCTTATCTCTCTTACATCCCTCTCTGTCCTCACCCACAATCTCCCTCTTTCTATTCCGTCGCTCTGTTCTCCTTCTCTCTCTTCCATCCCTCTCTGTCTTCCCCCACAATCTCCCTCTTTCTTTCCCTTCTCTGTTCTCCTTCTCTCTCTTCCATCCCTCTCTGTCCTCACCCACAATCTCCCTCTTTCATTACCTTCTCTCTGTTCTCCTTCTCTCTCTTCCATCCCTCTCTGTCCTCACCCACAATCTCCCTCTTTCTTTCTCTTCTCTCTGTTCTCCTTCTCTCTCTTACATCCCTCTCTGTCCTCACCCACAATCTCCCTCTTTCTTTTCCTTTGCTCTGTTCTCTTTCTCTCTCTTCCATCCCTCCCTGTCTTCACCCACAATCTCCCTCTGTCTTTCACTGCTCTCAGTTCTCCTTCTCTTTCTTCCATCCCTCTCTGTCCTCACCCACAATCTCCCTCTTTCTTACCCTTCTCTCTGTTCTCCTTCTCTCTGTTCAATCCCTCTCTGTCCTCACCCACAATCTCCCTCTTTCTTACCCTTCTCTCTGTTCTCCTTCTTTCTCTTCAATCCCTCTCTGTCCTCACCCACAATCTTCCTCTTTCTTTCCCTTCTCTCTGGTCTCATCATTTCTATCTCTTCCTTCCCTCTCTGTCCTCACCCACAATCTCCCTCTTTCTTTCCCTTCTCTCTGGTCTCCTCCTATCTCTTTCTTCCATCCCTCTCTGTCTTCACCCACAATCTCCCTCTTTCTTTCCCTTCTCTTTGTTCTCCTTCTCTCTCTTCCATCCCTCTATCAACACTCAGAAACTCCCTCTTTCTTTCCCTTCTCTCTGTTCTCCTTCTCTCTCTTCTATCCCTCTCTGTCCTCACCCACAATCTCCCTCTTTCTTTCCCTTCTCTCTGTTCTCCTTCTCTCTGTTCCATCCCTCTCTGTCCTCACCCAAAATCTCCCTTTTTCCTTACCCTTCTCTCTGTTCTCCTTCTCTCTCTTCCATCCCTCTTTCCTCTCCCACAATCTCCCTCTTTCTTTCCCTTCTCTCTGTTCTCCTTCTCTCTCTTCCATCCCTCTCTGTCTTCACCCACAACCTCCCTCTTTCTTTCCCTTCTCTCTGTTCTCCTTCTCTCTCTTCCATCCCTCTCTGTCGTCACCCACAATCTCCCTCTTTCTTTTCCTTCTCTCTAGTCTCCTCCTCTCTCTTTCTTCCAACCCTCTCTGTCTTCACCCACAATCTCCCTCTTTCTTTCCCTTCTCTTTGTTCTCCTTCTCTCTCTTCCATCCCTCTCTGTCCTCACCCACAATCTCCCTCTTTCTTTCTCTTCTCTCTGTTCTCCTTATCTCTCTTACATCCCTCTCTGTCCTCACCCACAATCTCCCTCTTTCTATTCCGTCGCTCTGTTCTCCTTCTCTCTCTTCCATCCCTCTCTGTCTTCACCCACAATCTCCCTCTTTCTTTCCCTTCTCTGTTCTCCTTCTCTCTCTTCCATCCCTCTCTGTCCTCACCCACAATCTCCCTCTTTCATTACCTTCTCTCTGTTCTCCTTCTCTCTCTTCCATCCCTCTCTGTCCTCACCCACAATCTCCCTCTTTCTTTCTCTTCTCTCTGTTCTCCTTCTCTCTCTTACATCCCTCTCTGTCCTCACCCACAATCTCCCTCTTTCTTTTCCTTTGCTCTGTTCTCTTTCTCTCTCTTCCATCCCTCCCTGTCTTCACCCACAATCTCCCTCTGTCTTTCACTGCTCTCAGTTCTCCTTCTCTTTCTTCCATCCCTCTCTGTCCTCACCCACAATCTCCCTCTTTCTTACCCTTCTCTCTGTTCTCCTTCTCTCTGTTCAATCCCTCTCTGTCCTCACCCACAATCTCCCTCTTTCTTACCCTTCTCTCTGTTCTCCTTCTTTCTCTTCAATCCCTCTATGTCCTCACCCACAATCTTCCTCTTTCTTTCCCTTCTCTCTGGTCTCATCATTTCTATCTCTTCCTTCCCTCTCTGTCCTCACCCACAATCTCCCTCTTTCTTTCCCTTCTCTCTGGTCTCCTCCTATCTCTTTCTTCCATCCCTCTCTGTCTTCACCCACAATCTCCCTCTTTCTTTCCCTTCTCTTTGTTCTCCTTCTCTCTCTTCCATCCCTCTATCAACACTCAGAAACTCCCTCTTTCTTTCCTTTCTCTCTGTTCTCCTTCTCTCTCTTCTATCCCTCTTTGTCCTCACCCACAATCTCCCTCTTTCTTTTCCTTCTCTCTGGTCTCCTCCTATCTCTTTCTTCCATCCCTCTCTGTCTTCACCCACAATCTCCCTCTTTCTTTCCCTTCTCTTTGTTCTCCTTCTCTCTCTTCCATCCCTCTATCAACACCCACAACCTCCCTCTTTCTTTCCCTTCTCTCTGTTCTCCTTCTCTCTCTTCTATCCCTCTCTGTCCTCACCCACAATCTCCCTCTTTCTTTCCCTTCTCTCTGGTCTCCTCTCTCTCTTCCATCCCTCTCTGTCCTCACCCACAATCTCCCTCTTTCATTCCCTTCTCTCTGTTCTCCTTCTCTCTCTTCCATCCCTCTCTGTCCTCACCCAAATCTCCCTCTTTCTTTTCCTTCACTCTGTTCTCTTTCTCTTCCATCCCTCCCTGTCTTCACCCACAATCTCCCTCTGTCTTTCACTGCTCTCAGTTCTCCTTCTCTTTCTTCCATCCCTCTCTGTCCTCACCCACAATCTCCCTCTTTCATTCCCTTCTCTCTGTTCTCCTTCTCTCTCTTCCATCCCTCTCTGTCCTCACCCAAATCTCCCTCTTTCTTTTACTTCACTCTGTTCTCTTTCTCTTCCATCCCTCTCTGTCCTCACCCACAATCTCCCTCTTTCATTCCCTTCTCTCTGTTCTCCTTCTCTTTCTTCCATCCCTCTCTGTCCTCACCCACAATCTCCCTCTTTATTTTCCTTCTCTCTGGTCTCCTCCTCTCTGTCTCTTCCATCCCTCTCTGTCTTCACCCACAATCTCCCTCTTTCTTTCCCTTCTCTCTGTTCTCCTTCTATCTCTTCAATCCCTCTATCCTCATCCACAATCTCCCTCTTTCTTTCCCTTCTCTCTGTTCTCCTTCTCTCTCTTCCATCCCTCTCTGTCCTCACCCACAATCTCCCTCTTTCTTTTCCTTTGCTCTGTTCTCTTTCTCTCTCTTCCATCCCTCCCTGTCTTCACACACAATCTCCCTCTTTCTTTCCCTTCTCTGTTCTACTTCTCTCTCTTCCATCCCTCTCTGTCCTCACCCACAATCTCCCTCTTTCTTTTCCTTCGCTCTGTTCTCTTTCTCTCTCTTCCATCCCTCCCTGTCTTCACCCACAATCTCCCTCTGTCTTTCACTGCTCTCAGTTCTCCTTCTCTTTTTTCCGTCCCTCTCTGTCCTCACCCACAATCTCCCTCTTTCTTTCCCTTCTCTCTGTTCTCCTTCTATCTCTTCAATCCCTCTATCCTCACCCACAATCTCCCTCTTTCTTTCCCTTCTCTCTGTTCTCCTTCTCTCTCTTCCATCCCTCTCTGTCTACACCCACAACCTCCCTCTTTCTTTCCCTTCTCTCTGTTCTCCTTCTCTCTCTTCAATCCCTCTCTGTCCTCACCCACAATCTCCCTCTTTCTTTTCCATCTCTCTGGTCTCCTCCTATCTCCTTCTTCCATCCCTCTCTGTCTTCACCCACAATCTCCCTCTTTCTTTCCCTTCTCTTTGTTCTCCTTGTCTCTCTTCCATCCCTCTATCAATACCCACAACCTCCCTCTTTCTTTCCCTTCACTCTGTTCTCCTTCTCTTTCTTCCATCCCTCTCTGTCCTCACCCACAATCTCCCTCTTTCTTTCCCTTCTCTCTGTTCTCCTTCTCTTTCTTCCATCCCTCTCTGTCCTCACCCACAATCTCCCTCTTTCTTTCCCTTCTCTCTGTTCTCCTTCTCTCTCTTCCATCCCTCTCTGTCTTCACCCACAACCTCCCTCTTTCTTTCCATTCTCTCTGTTCTCCTTCTCTCTCTTCCATCCCTCTCTGTCCTCACCCACTATCTCCCTCTGTCTTTCACTGCTCTCAGTTCTCCTTCTCTTTCTTCCATCCCTCTCTGTCCTCACCCACAATCTCCCTCTATCTTTCACTGCTCTCCGTTCTCCTTCTCTTTCATCCATCCCTCTCTGTCCTCACCCACAATCTCCCTCTTTCTTTCCCTTCTCTCTGTTCTCCTTCTATCTCTTCAATCCCTCTATCCTCACCCACAATCTTCCTTTTTCTTTCCCTTCTCTCTGTTCTCCTTCTCTCTCTTCCATCCCTCTCTGTCTTCACCCACAACCTCCCTCTTTCGTTCCCTTCTCTCTGTTCTCCTTCTCTCTCTTCCATCCCTCTCTGTCCTCACCCACAATCTCCCTCTTTCTTTTCCTTCTCTCTGGTCTCCTCCTATCTCTTTCTTCCATCCCTCTCTGTCTTCACCCACAACCTCCCTCTTTCTTTCCCTTCACTCTGTTCTCCTTCTCTCTCTTCCATCCCTCCCTGTCTTCACCCACAATCTCCCTCTTTCTTTCCCTTCTCTCTGTTCTCCTTCTCTTTCTTCCATCCCTCTCTGTTCTCACCCACAATCTCCCTCTTTCTTTCCCTTCTCTCTGTTCTCCTTCTCTCTCTTCCATCCCTCTCTGTCCTCACCCACAATCTCCATCTTTCTTTCCCTTCTCTCTGGTCTCCTCTCTCTCTTCCAACCCTCTTGGTCCTCACCCACAATCTCCCTCTTTCTTTCCCTTCTCTCTGGTGTCCTCCTCTCTCTCTCTTCCATCACTCTAACGCACAATCTCCCTCTTTCTTTCCCTTCTCTCTGTTCTCCTACTCTCTCTTCCATCCCTCTCTATCCTCACCCACAATCTCCCTCTTTCTTTTCCTTCTCTCTTGTCTCCTCCTCTTTCTCCCTTCCATCCCTCTCTGTCTTCACCCACAATCTCCCTCTTTCTTTCCCTTCTCTCTGTTCTCCTTCTCTCTGTTCCATCCCTCTCTGTCCTCACCCAAAATCTCCCTTTTTCCTTACCCTTCTCTCTGTTCTCCTTCTCTCTCTTCCATCCCTCTTTCCTCTCCCACAATCTCCCTCTTTCTTTCCCTTCTCTCTGTTCTCCTTCTCTTTCTTCCATCACTCTCTGTCCTCACCCACAATCTCCCTCTTTCTTTCTCTTCTCTCTGTTCTCCTTCTCTCTCTTACATCCCTCTCTGTCCTCACCCACAATCTCCCTCTTTCTTTTCCTTCGCTCTGTTCTCTTTCTCTCTCTTCCATCCCTCCCTGTCTTCACCCACAATCTCCCTCTGTCTTTCACTGCTCTCAGTTCTCCTTCTGTTTCTTCCATCCCTCTCTGTCCTCACCCACAATCTCCCTCTTTCTTTTCCTTCTCTCTGGTCTCCTTCTATCTCTTCAATCCCTCTATCCTCACCCACAATCTCCCTCTTTCTTTTCCTTCTCTCTGTTCTCCTTCTATCTCTTCCATCCCTCTCTGTCTTCACCCACAACCTCCCTCTTTCTTTCCCTTCTCACTGTTCTCCTTCTCTCTCTTCCATCCCTCTATCCTCACGCTCAATCTCCCTCTTTCTTTCCCTCTCTCTGTTCTCATTCTCTCTCTTACATCCCTCTCTGTCCTCACCCACAATCTCCCTCTTTCTTTTCCGTTGCTCTGTTCTCCTTCTCTCTCTTCCATCCCTCTCTGTCTTCACCCACAATCTCCCTCTTTCTTTCCCTTCTCTGTTCTCCTTCTCTCTCTTCCATCCCTCTCTGTCCTCACCCACAATCTCCCTCTTTCATTCCCTTATCTCTGTTCTCCTTCTCTCTCTTCCATCCCTCTCTGTCCTCACCCACAATCTCCCTCTTTCTTTCTCTTCTCTCTGTTCTCCTTCTCTCTCTTCCATCCCTCTCTGTCCTCACCCACAATCTCCCTCTTTCTTTTCCTTCGCTCTGTTCTCTTTCTTTCTCTCTCTTCCATCCCTCCCTGTCTTCACCCACAATCTCCCTCTTTCTTTCCCTTCTCTGTTCTCCTTCTCTCTCTTCCATCCCTCTCTGTCCTCACCCACAATCTCCCTCTTTCATTCCCTTCTCTCTGTTCTCCTTCTCTCTCTTCCATCCCTCTCTGTCCTCACCCAAATCTCCCTCCTTCTTTTCCTTCACTCTGTTCTCTTTCTCTTCCATCCCTCCCTGTCTTCACCCACAATCTCCCTCTGTCTTTCACTTCTCTCAGTTCTCCTTCTCTTTCTTCCATCCCTCTCTGTCCTAACCCACAATCTCCCTCTTTATTTTCCTTCTCTCTGGTCTCCTCCTCTCTGTCTCTTCCATCCCTCTCTGTCTTCACCCACAATCTCCCTCTTTCTTTCCCTTCTCTCTGTTCTCCTTCTATCTCTTCAATCCCTCTATCCTCATCCACAATCTCCCTCTTTCTTTTCCTTCTCTCTGTTCTCCTTCTCTCTCTTCCATCCCTCTCTGTCTTCACCCACAACCTCCCTCTTTCTTTCCCTTCTCTCTGTTCTCCTTCTCTCTCTTCCATCCCTCTCTGTCCTCACCCACAATCTCCCTCTTTCTTTTCCTTCTCTCTAGTCTCCTCCTCTCTCTTTCTTCCATCCCTCTCTGTCTTCACCCGCAATCTCCCTCTTTCTTTCCCTTCTCTTTGTTCTCCTTCTCTCTCTTCCATCCCTCTCTGTCTTCACCCGCAATCTCCCTCTTTCTTTCCCTTCTCTGTTCTCCTTCTCTCTCTTCCATCCCTCTCTGTCCTCACCCACAATCTCCCTCTTTCATTCCCTTCTCTCTGTTCTCCTTCTCTCTCTTCCATCCCTCTCTGTCCTCACCCACAATCTCCCTCTTTCTTTCTCTTCTCTCTGTTCTCCTTCTCTCTCTTACATCCCTCTCTGTCCTCACCCACAATCTCCCTCTTTCTTTTCCTTTGCTCTGTTCTCTTTCTCTCTCTTCCATCCCTCCCTGTCTTCACCCACAATCTCCCTCTTTCTTTCCCTTCTCTGTTCTCCTTCTCTCTCTTCCATCCCTCTCTGTCCTCACCCACAATCTCCCTCTTTCTTTTCCTTCGCTCTGTTCTCTTTCTCTCTCTTCCATCCCTCCCTATCTTCACCCACAATCTCCCTCTGTCTTTCACTGCTCTCAGTTCTCCTTCTCTTTCTTCCTTCCCTCTCTGTCCTCACCCACAATCTCCCTCTTTCTTTCCCTTCTCTCTGTTCTCCTTCTATCTCTTCAATCCCTCTATCCTCACCCACAATCTCCCTCTTTCTTTCCCTTCTCTCTGTTCTCCTTCTCTCTCTTCCATCCCTCTCTGTCTTCACCCACAACCTCCCTCTTTCTTTCCCTTCTCTCTGTTCTCCTTCTCTCTCTTCAATCCCTCTCTGTCCTCACCCACAATCTCCCTCTTTCTTTTCAATCTCTCTGTTCTCCTCCTATCTCTTTCTTCCATCCCTCTCTGTCTTCACCCACAATCTCCCTCTTTCTTTCCATTCTCTCTGTTCTCCTTCTCTCTCTTCCATCCCTCTCTGTCCTCACCCACAATCTCCCTCTGTCTTTCACTGCTCTCAGTTCTCCTTCTCTTTCTTCCATCCCTCTCTGTCCTCACCCACAATCTCCCTCTTTCTTTCCCTTCTCTCTGTTCTCCTTCTATCTCTTCAATCCCTCTCTGTCTTCCTCCACAACCTCCCTCTTTCTTTCCCTTCTCTCTGTTCTCCTTCTCTCTCTTCCATCCCTCTCTGTCCTCACCCACAATCTCGCTCTGTCTTTCACTGCTCTCAGTTCTCCTTCTCTTTCTTCCATCCCTCTCTGTCCTCACCCACAATCTCCCTCTTTCTTTCCCTTCTTTCTGTTCTCCTTCTATCTCTTCAATCCCTCTATCCTCACCCACAATCTCCCTCTTTCTTTCCCTTCTCTCTGTTCTCCTTCTCTCTCTTCCATCCGTCTCTGTCTTCCCCCACAACCTCCCTCTTTCTTCCCTTCTCTCTGTTCTCCTTCTATCTCTTCAATCCCTCTATCCTCACCCACAATCTTCCTCTTTCTTTCCCTTCTCTCTGTTCTCCTTCTCTCTCTTCCATCCCTGTCTGTCTTCACCCACAACCTCCCTCTTTCTTTCACTTCTCTCTGTTCTCCTTCTCTCTCTTCCATCCCTCTCTGTCCTCACCCACAATCTCCCTCTTTCTTTTCCTTCTCTCTGGTCTCCTCCTATCTCTTTCTTCCATCCCTCTCTGTCTTCACCCACAATCTCCCTCTTTCTTTCCCTTCTCTTTGTTCTCCTTCTCTCTCTTCCATCCCTCCCTGTCCTCACCCACAATCTCCCTCTTTCTTTTCCTTCTCTCTGGTCTCCTCCTATCTCTTTCTTCCATCCCTCTCTGTCTTCACCCACAATCTCCCTCTTTCTTTCCCTTCTCTTTGTTCTCCTTCTCTCTCTTCCATCCCTCTATCAACACCCACAACCTCCCTCTTTCTTTCCCTTCTCTCTGTTCTCCTTCTCTCTCTTCTATCCCTCTCTGTCCTCACCCACAATCTCCCTCTTTCTTTCCCTTCTCTCTGGTCTCCTCTCTCTCTTCCATCCCTCTCTGTCCTCACCCACAATCTCCCTCTTTCATTCCCTTCTCTCTGTTCTCCTTCTCTCTCTTCCATCCCTCTCTGTCCTCACCCAAATCTCCCTCTTTCTTTTCCTTCACTCTGTTCTCTTTCTCTTCCATCCCTCCCTGTCTTCACCCACAATCTCCCTCTGTCTTTCACTGCTCTCAGTTCTCCTTCTCTTTCTTCCATCCCTCTCTGTCCTCACCCACAATCTCCTTCTTTCATTCCCTTCTCTCTGTTCTCCTTCTCTCTCTTCCATCCCTCTCTGTCCTCACCCAAATCTCCCTCTTTCTTTTCCTTCACTCTGTTCTCTTTCTCTTCCATCCCTCTCTGTCCTCACCCACAATCTCCCTCTTTCATTCCCTTCTCTCTGTTCTCCTTCTCTTTCTTACATCCCTCTCTGTCCTCACCCACAATCTCCCTCTTTATTTTCCTTCTCTCTGGTCTCCTCTCTGTCTCTTCCATCCCTCTCTGTCTTCACCCACAATCTCCCTCTTTCTTTCCCTTCTCTCTGTTCTCCTTCTATCTCTTCAATCCCTCTATCCTCATCCACAATCTCCCTCTTTCTTTCCCTTCTCTCTGTTCTCCTTCTCTCTCTTCCATCCCTCTCTGTCCTCACCCACAATCTCCCACTTTCTTTTCCTTTGCTCTGTTCTCTTTCTCTCTCTTCCATCCCTCCCTGTCTTCACACACAATCTCCCTCTTTCTTTCCCTTCTCTGTTCTACTTCTCTCTCTTCCATCCCTCTCTGTCCTCACCCACAATCTCCCTCTTTCTTTTCCTTCGCTCTGTTCTCTTTCTCTCTCTTCCATCCCTCCCTGTCTTCACCCACAATCTCCCTCTGTCTTTCACTGCTCTCAGTTCTCCTTCTCTTTCTTCCGTCCCTCTCTGTCCTCACCCACAATCTCCCTCTTTCTTTCCCTTCTCTCTGTTCTCCTTCTATCTCTTCCATCCCTCTCTGTCCTCACCCACAATCTCCCTCTTTCTTTCCCTTCTCTCTGTTCTCCTTCTCTCTCTTCCATCCCTCTCTGTCTACACCCACAACCTCCCTCTTTCTTTCCATTCTCTCTGTTCTCCTTCTCTCTCTTCAATCCCTCTCTGTCCTCACCCACAATCTCCCTCTTTCTTTCCCTTCTCTCTGTTCTCCTTCTTTCTCTTCCATCTCTCTCTGTCCTCACCCACAATCTCCCTCTTTCTTTCCCTTCTCTCTGTTCTCCTTCTATCTCTTCCATCCCTCTATCCTCACCCACAATCTCCCTCTTTCTTTCCCTTCTCTCTGTTCTCCTTCTTTCTCTTCCATCTCTCTCTGTCCTCACCCACAATCTCCCTCTTTCTTTCCCTTCTCTCTGTTCTCCTTCTCTCTCTTCCATCCCTCTCTGTCTTCACCCACAACCTCCCTCTTTCTTTCCCTTCTCTCTGTTCTCCTTCTCTCTCTTCCGTCCCTCTCTGTCCTCACCCACATTCTCCCTCTTTCTTTTCCTTCTCTCTGGTCTCCTCCTATCTCTTTCTTCCATCCCTCTCTGTCTTCACCCACAATCTCCCTCTTTCTTTCCCTTCTCTTTGTTCTCCTTCTCTCTCTTCCATCCCTCTATCAACACCCACAACCTCCCTCTTTCTTTCCCTTCTCTCTGTTCTCCTTCTCTTTCTTCCATCCCTCTCTGTCCTCACCCACAATCTCCCTCTTTCTTTCCCTTCTCTCTGTTCTCCTTCTCTCTCTTCCATACCTCTCTGTCCTCACCCACAATCTCCCTCTTTCTTTCCCTTCTCTCTGGTCTCCTCTCTCTCTTCCAACCCTCTCTGTCCTCACCCACAATCTCCCTCTTTCTTTCCCTTCTCTCTGTTCTCCTTCTCTCTCTTCCATCCCTCTCTGTCTACACCCACATCCTCCCTCTTTCTTTCCATTCTCTCTGTTCTCCTTCTCTCTCTTCCATCCCTCTCTGTCCTCACCCACAATCTCCCTCTGTCTTTCACTGCTCTCAGTTCTCCTTCTCTTTCTTCCATCCCTCTCTGTCCTCACCCACAATCTCCCTCTTTCTTTCCCTTCTCTCTGTTCTCCTTCTATCTCTTCAATCCCTCTATCCTCACCCACAATCTCCCTCTTTCTTTCCTTTCTCTCTGTTCTCCTTCTCTCTCTTCCATCCCTCTCTGTCTTCACCCACAATCTCCCTCTTTCTTTCCCTTCTCTCTGTTCTCCTTCTCTCTCTTCAATCCCTCTCTGTCCTCACCCACAATCTCCCTCTTTCTTTTCCATCTCTCTGTTCTCCTCCTATCTCTTTCTTCCATCCCTCTCTGTCTTCACCCACAATCTCCCTCTTTCTTTCCCTTCTCTCTGTTCTCCTTCTCTCTCTTCCATCCCTCTCTGTCTTCACCCACAACCTCCCTCTTTCTTTCCCTTCTCTCTGTTCTCCTTCTCTCTCTTCAATCCCTCTCTGTCCTCACCCACAATCTCCCTCTTTCTTTTCCATCTCTCTGTTCTCCTCCTATCTCTTTCTTCCATCCCTCTCTGTCTTCACCCACAATCTCCCTCTTTCTTTCCCTTCTCTTTGTTCTCCTTCTCTCTCTTCCATCCCACCCTGTCTTCACCCACAAGCTCCCTCTTTCTTTCCCTTCTCTCTATTCTCCTTCTCTTTCTTCCATCCCTCTCTGTCCTCACCCACAATCTCCCTCTTTCTTTCCCTTCTCTCTGTTCTCCTTCTCTCTCTTCCATCCCTCTCTGTCTTCACCCACAACCTCCCTCTTTCTTTCCATTCTCTCTGTTCTCCTTCTCTCTCTTCCATCCCTCTCTGTCCTCACCCACAATCTCCCTCTGTCTTTCACTGCTCTCAGTTCTCCTTCTCTTTCTTCCATCCCTCTCTGTCCTCACCCACAATCTCCCTCTTTCTTTCCCTTCTCACTGTTCTCCTTCTCTCTCTTCCATCCCTCTATCCTCACGCACAATCTCCCTCTTTCTTTCCCTTCTCTCTGTTCTCCTTCTCTCTCTTCCATCCCTCTCTGTCCTCACCCACAATCTCCCTCTTTCTTTCCCTTCTCTCTGTTCTCCTTCTCTCTCTTCCATCCCTCTCTGTCCTCACCCACAATCTCCCTCTTTCTTTCCCTTCTCTCTGTTCTCCTTCTCTCTCTTCCATCCCTCTCTGTCCTCACCCACAATCTCCCTCTTTCATTCCCTTATCTCTGTTCTCCTTCTCTCTCTTCCATCCCTCTCTGTCCTCACCCACAATCTCCCTCTTTCTTTCTCTTCTCTCTGTTCTCCTTCTCTCTCTTCCATCCCTCTCTGTCCTCACCCACAATCTCCCTCTTTCTTTTCCTTCACTCTGTTCTCTTTCTTTCTCTCTCTTCCATCCCTCCCTGTCTTCACCCACAATCTCCCTCTTTCTTTCCCTTCTCTGTTCTCCTTCTCTCTCTTCCATCCCTCTCTGTCCTCACCCACAATCTCCCTCTTTCTTTTCCTTCGCTCTGTTCTCTTTCTCTCTCTTCCATCCCCTCCCTATCTTCACCCACAATCTCCCTCTGTCTTTCACTGCTCTCAGTTCTCCTTCTCTTTCTTCCTTCCCTCTCTGTCCTCACCCACAATCTCCCTCTTTCTTTCCCTTCTCTCTGTTCTCCTTCTATCTCTTCAATCCCTCTATCCTCACCCACAATCTCCCTCTTTCTTTCCCTTCTCTCTGTTCTCCTTCTCTCTCTTCCATCCCTCTCTGTCTTCACCCACAACCTCCCTCTTTCTTTCCCTTCTCTCTGTTCTCCTTCTCTCTCTTCAATCCCTCTCTGTCCTCACCCACAATCTCCCTCTTTCTTTTCAATCTCTCTGTTCTCCTCCTATCTCTTTCTTCCATCCCTCTCTGTCTTCACCCACAATCTCCCTCTTTCTTTCCATTCTCTCTGTTCTCCTTCTCTCTCTTCCATCCCTCTCTGTCCTCACCCACAATCTCCCTCTGTCTTTCACTGCTCTCAGTTCTCCTTCTCTTTCTTCCATCCCTCTCTGTCCTCACCCACAATCTCCCTCTTTCTTTCCCTTCTCTCTGTTCTCCTTCTATCTCTTCAATCCCTCTCTGTCTTCCTCCACAACCTCCCTCTTTCTTTCCCTTCTCTCTGTTCTCCTTCTCTCTCTTCCATCCCTCTCTGTCCTCACCCACAATCTCGCTCTGTCTTTCACTGCTCTCAGTTCTCCTTCTCTTTCTTCCATCCCTCTCTGTCCTCACCCACAATCTCCCTCTTTCTTTCCCTTCTTTCTGTTCTCCTTCTATCTCTTCAATCCCTCTATCCTCACCCACAATCTCCCTCTTTCTTTCCCTTCTCTCTGTTCTCCTTCTCTCTCTTCCATCCGTCTCTGTCTTCCCCCACAACCTCCCTCTTTCTTCCCTTCTCTCTGTTCTCCTTCTATCTCTTCAATCCCTCTATCCTCACCCACAATCTTCCTCTTTCTTTCCCTTCTCTCTGTTCTCCTTCTCTCTCTTCCATCCCTGTCTGTCTTCACCCACAACCTCCCTCTTTCTTTCACTTCTCTCTGTTCTCCTTCTCTCTCTTCCATCCCTCTCTGTCCTCACCCACAATCTCCCTCTTTCTTTTCCTTCTCTCTGGTCTCCTCCTATCTCTTTCTTCCATCCCTCTCTGTCTTCACCCACAATCTCCTCTTTCTTTCCCTTCTCTTTGTTCTCCTTCTCTCTCTTCCATCCCTCCCTGTCCTCACCCACAATCTCCCTCTTTCTTTTCCTTCTCTCTGGTCTCCTCCTATCTCTTTCTTCCATCCCTCTCTGTCTTCACCCACAATCTCCCTCTTTCTTTCCCTTCTCTTTGTTCTCCTTCTCTCTCTTCCATCCCTCTATCAACACCCACAACCTCCCTCTTTCTTTCCCTTCTCTCTGTTCTCCTTCTCTCTCTTCTATCCCTCTCTGTCCTCACCCACAATCTCCCTCTTTCTTTCCCTTCTCTCTGGTCTCCTCTCTCTCTTCCATCCCTCTCTGTCCTCACCCACAATCTCCCTCTTTCATTCCCTTCTCTCTGTTCTCCTTCTCTCTCTTCCATCCCTCTCTGTCCTCACCCAAATCTCCCTCTTTCTTTTCCTTCACTCTGTTCTCTTTCTCTTCCATCCCTCCCTGTCTTCACCCACAATCTCCCTCTGTCTTTCACTGCTCTCAGTTCTCCTTCTCTTTCTTCCATCCCTCTCTGT